>VYZV01045446.1:30996-45252 GCA_013401275.1 Pandion haliaetus
GGGGGAGGGGGGAAATCTGGAAGTCATTTCTTTGTGTGTCGTTGTGCTGTTTATGGCCGTGATTGCTACTGGTAATGTGGCACTTTTCTGCCAGATCCCACATAGCAAACGCTGTCACATGGGCGCCAGATGGGCTGTTTGCCAGGGAGCCGGAGGAGGAGGGAAAGCCCTGCTCCACCCTGCAAACGCGGCCGAGAAAAAGCCTGCCAGGCAATTATTAGGAAAATAGAGAACTGGTCAAAAATGGGAAAAATGTATCTGAAGTCACTGGGTGGAGGTTGAGTTTACCTCTCAAACCCCAAGGCTCCTCAGCTACGCGGGGAAGGGAAGAGAAACACGGCCAGGAAGGCTGAGCTCCGGTAATTGGAGCGTATTACCACACAGCAACAAGTGACTGACTTTGCCGACACAGATAGATGACTAACTTTAGTATTTTCACGCTTACAGGATTTGACCCTGTGATTTTATGATGCTGTAACCGTGTCAATGTTATGTTTATGGAGGGTATTTTTCAAAGGTACTCAGTATCAGCCCGAGCGGCTCACTATCTCACCCATAACTTCCCTGTCTTGTAAAACTTCTGTGTTGGTAATAGAAATACAAATATTTTTTTGGTGTGCCTTCGGCAAAACAGGAATATCTGTTTAAAGAAGAGAAGAGTAAAATGTGAGAGAGATGATGTTAAAGGAAAACTGTATACCTGAGTTGAAGACAGCATTAACTGCTGACAACTGGAAAACTATTGGACTGAGAGATTACCATTTTTTTTCATAAACAGCAATATGACCTCAGAATTTTTCTGAAGTAAATGCTAAAGAATCATAGGCAAATCGTATATCTATTTTAAAGCATCCAATAAAAATATTCAGACTATTATATGCCTGCTTTCCCAAATTATTCAAATACAGGAAGTATTAAGTTGGTTTGAGCATTTTTATTCCAACCACTCAGACCGACTTCCAAAACATAATTAGTAATTTTCTTCAAAGGTTTCTTTCGAAAAGTGGCTGAATTTCTTTAGTCTTTCATTTTTTCCAAAAAACTGAGTTGACTGGAAAAAGTACCAAGTCTAATGTTCAGCGGAAGAAACTGAGGCTGAAATGAAATCTCCCAAATGAGGTGTCCGAACATATTTAATTGCTGTGCATTTTTCCTGCCCTGGCTGGCAGTCAAAATACTGGGGGGTGGGAATGGATTCAGCCCCATACCTCTGGTCTGAGCATCCCAGGGAGCATTCTGTGCCCATGGGGTGGAAGGACTACTGGGATCATCGCTCCCTCTCCTGCCCTTGGATCCCATCCCAGATCAGGGCTGCTCGTGAAGACAAAAGCTTTTTGTCTGAATGAAGCCAGATTAATGTTTTTGGGTGTTGTCCATGTTGCAAAATGACTGCAGGATAAAATGTGAGTGTTTACAGATTCCCCTGTGGGCAGAAAGTGGGGTTTTGTGTTTGGTCTTTGCTGAAGCTGCCGTGAAGGCAATGAAAGAGGTGAAGATCAGAGGGGTAGCTCTGTTCGGCGTCTCGCAGGTTTGCAGCCTGGTTTTCGCATCTTGTACCGGGTTAACGGTGCGCCTGCCCTCAGAGGGGAGGTGGTTCAGAGTGGGGAAGCTAATTTGAGCATCAAAGTAACATGATAAAAAATGATGGAGGAACAGCAATAACTGATCCTTTTGCGTTTCCTTGTGCTCTCTGTTCTTGGAGAGAAACCTTCTATGCAAGTATTCTCAGGTGATGTGCTGTTTTCTGTTGGAATAAATTGGTTATCTCAGCTTGATCCCCAAGTCCTCTGATAAAAATAACATTTTTTTGTACCTTATTAGAAGCCTCATCGAGTCCAAACCCTGACAGATCTTTGCTGTGTGTGAGGGATCATCGTAGGTCAGCGATGTGCTGAGTACAGAGGCTCCTGTGCCCATGGTGTAGGTGTCCTGCTGATAAACAGAGGGGTTTGTTTCTGGTGCTCTCAGGTTTTCACCTTCATTTTCCACTCTTCCACAAAGATGCAGTGATGCTTAGGAGAAAAATTCACGCTGCCTAATTTTAGATATCCAATTTGGGTTGCTTCTGGCTGTAGCAAAGCACAAGCTCTGCTTGCTGCAAGTCCAGAAGCGTTTCTTCACCTGCAGAGTCAGCTTCTTGCTGAAGCCGAACTCTGGGTGTGCAGAAGGCACAGTGAGGAGCCCAGATACGCGATGGCTCAGCCAAGGCTCTTCCCCTGCCAGGGCTCCTACCGGGTGACCAGGCTCTATCCTGAGCACCTAAATCAGATCCCTTGTGGGTGCAGAACCAGTCATTTCAGGGCAGTTCATTTTTCGGGAGTGATAAATCCTCAATATAGTCAAGGTTTGAAAAAGAAACGAGCCAAAGTCTGTGAGAACATTTCTAAGCGGGCAAAGTTTCACGCTGTCTGTGGGGTGAACCAGAGGTTTCACCAGGTGCCAAGTCAGTTGGGAATAAACTCTATGACAACCTTCTGCCAACTGGGTCACCGCTTCTCCAGGTGTTTTGCACCATTGGTTCTTGCAACGCTAGAAACTGTTAGAAGCAGAAGGTAGCCAAATCTTTTGTCAAATTAGGCGGGGTAGACACGCTTCCTGAGGTTATTTGTTGTATCATGTGAAGTTAATTTAATGCTTAATACATGCCCAAATGGAGGCTAACCTCTTCTGAGAGATTTTAATCTGAAAATGCACTTAGAACAGTTACTCCCTTGCATTCTCCGCTGCAGAAGGATGGGCATTATCTGAAAGAGGGCATTAAAAATGGTGACATTTCTTTATGGGGTTAGTTTAGAAACATGAACCACAGCAAGAGCTAGCTGGAAGGAGATACCTTTGCAATCAGGGATGTTGTCTGTACCAGAATCATCAGAAATTCAGGAGAGTTGTGGTTGCCTGGGCAGCCCTGAAAGGCTTTGGACAATTTGCTGTGGCCACCTGTGGTTATTAGTTTAGAAAATGTGTCACTATTTTACTCTGGCATCTGTTCAAAGTACTAATTCTGTGGATCAGTGTCTTTCAGATGAAGAAAGTGAAATCCTTTTTTGCCCCTGGTGTCTGAGTAAATTGATATCAAATACTCTAATGAAAAGACAACTGTTGTCAGCAGAGGCAAGCAACAAGAAAATCTGGGACAGGAGGTAACTTCGTGATGGATTCTACATCCTCGGGGACTTTCTGGGCTCTGAGGATTAATTTTCTATTACATCCATGTCTGGGGGTTTTCTTAAATACACTTCCACTAACAACTTAATACTTTTTTTTCAATTACAATATCATAAAATGCTACAACTTTTTGTCATTCTGCCACTTAGAGGCCAACGCTTTCATCGTTGTGACCGTTCTTGCCACCTTTTACTTTTCCTTAAATGAAGCATCTTTTTCGCTGTCCCACTGAAGCCATGTTTTTGAAGAGAAAGAGTTCTCTGCACGGGAAAAAAAACCAAAACCCTTGGGAACTGCACTTCTGTAGTGCTTTATTAGTGAACCCTCATTTCCATGATAGCTGTCTTGGTCTCCTGCAAGTACACCTTACGGACTTCACCAGCAGTACCGCTTCTTATTATTTTATTTCAGTTGGTTCAGATTATTTATTACATTTATTTTATTTTATTTATTTATATATTATTTATTTTATCATGTTATTTCATGTTTAGTAACTCTAAGCATGGATTCACAAAAAAATGGGGCATTTTTACCTGCCAGAATGTCCACACACTTGACTACGACAGGAGATAGACCAAGAGCACGACAGAGCAAGAGTTTGCTGCAACAACATTGTACTGCACATAAAAATGAATTGTACGGGGTATGACAGCATATGAGCCAGTGTTTTATAAGTAAACTGGATTTGGATTTGGGTAACAGCAGGTTACAGCCTATTGTAGGAAAGTGGTCAGTAGCTCAAATACTTTGGAGTCCTCCATCCAGAAGTGTAGTGGGTTGGGAAAGGAAAAATAGATAGCGTAAGATGTCTGAAAATTACCTGTGCACTAAGGAGAGTCTGAAGTGTTTGTGAGGCTGTCTTCACCTTCTGGAAAGTGGATCAGTGTTGCCAGTCACACGATATCACTTCTGGTAGAACAAGGCTTTGGAGGGCTTCTTCGCCTGGGGACTTACTGAACTGTTTTGATTTTGTTGGCCCCAACGAGGAAGAGATGTGTTGATTTCACAGGTCAGCTCAGAATTCTTTTATTTTGGAAATACTAAGCTAGTTGCTCCTGCATATAGTAACTCTGGTTTTTTTTAAAATGATTTTATAGCAAACTGTATTTTTAAATCCAGAATACGATGAATTGCGAAGTTGGAGACAATGTCTCTAGAAGGGACTGGGCAGATACGGAGGTGCCCATGGGAATGCTTGCTGTTCCTCTGGATAGAGCAGAGGTGCCTTGGGCAGGCACAGGGCAGGCTAGCTAGGATCGGGAGCTGTGTCCCCCAGCCGGGATAAGGAGGAGTAGATTGAACTGTTGGTATCTGCTGGAAAAATAAGGTTGCCTGGCTGCTTTCCCACACATTTTTTATCTCCTCCATTGAGGAAAACAGGTAAAATCCTTTCTGAGGCAATGCTCGTAAGAAGCATTGTCATCATGTGTCAGTGTTCAGAACATAAACTGATCTGAGTTAATCTTTGTTTTCTTCTGCACCTCCATTTTATAAAATAAAATTGGGAGAAAATTACAGTCACAAAACCTGATTTTTGCCTCAGTTCTGGTCTTCAGTACAGAACTACCTGACAATTAGTATTTGTGTATACCTTTTGAAATATCTGACCTTTGGGGAGTTGACAGAGCTATAATATTAGTCTTTGTATGCTAGCCTGGCTTTTAAACTCCCTGCCTAGTGGATGTAAGTTCAGTGGATACAGATCTGAAACTTGATTTCCTCAGTATAGCTGCATTAGCATTCAGCTGTGGGTATGTAAGATAATAGTATTAAAAGCAACCTTCCATCCTGTTGTCATGGATGCAGCACAGCCCAATCCTGGTAGCAGTATACCACCAGTCTTTGTACAATCTCATTTTTATCTACAAATTTTAATTTAATTATAGCAGAAATTCTGTGGTGGTATGTAATATATGATTTTATTTTCTGTTTTAAGCATTAAAATGTAAGAATTGAGCAGCTTGCGTTCTTTGTCCAGTGCTCATTTTTTTTTTTGCATTCCAAGTATCTGTCAGTATTAGTTATGAGACTGTGTGAAATAAGTAGCCATGAAAGATGCCTGCTTTTATGACAGAATGAGTGGTTTCATGAATTTTAAAGGAGCACATTTGTATTTTCTGTTCTTGAACTACATGGGCTACTCACAAATATGACAGAAGATAATTGTTTGAGGAATTATGATGCCTTTCAAGATTTTGCAGGATATTACTATTTTCATAATCTTTCATTTATCAGGTTATGTGGCTTGATTTATTTATGTATGTAATTTGGAAATTAAAGTACTCCCATTCTGTCAGCATAGGTACATGTTTTCTTCATATAGCTCATACTCCTGTTAGCAAAAATAATGAATGTGCTAATTTTTTTGTCAGTTACTAAAGAAACGTGTCAGAATCGGAGGGTAGTCAGGTATTATTCTGGGCCACGTGAGACAGTATGGAATGGTACGTATTGCTCCATCAATGCCTTAGGATGGCGGGAGCGCGTATTTCAATATATAGCACTAGCTGTGCCACCAGGCAGTGCGTGTACTGCAGTTTGTTAAGATTTAAATGAATGCATTGTTAGCACTGACTTCAACAGGGATTTTGTGTGAGTGAGTAAAGGCTTCAAGCCTTTAATTGACTAAGAAAATCTTTTTAGTTGTGATTAGAGGGACAGATACTCAGCTGGTGAGAACTGATGGTGCTCCATTGAATCAATTTTCATACCCTGTCTGAAGTCAATGGAGCAGTGCTCATTTATAACCCGGTACCTGGCCCGTTATTATTAAAAAAACATTTCAAGTCTGATATTTGAGTGGTACAGTAACCTTTTAGCGAGGAACTGCTTAACTTGATTTAAAAAAATTCATCAAAATCACTGGTAAAATCCTTGGGCTAATAAATTCAGGGTCATGAGCTATTTTCATTTGGTTGGGAGTTTGAGTGTAGAAACCTATGACTGTGTCCTATTTGCCTGAAAGCACGGTGATCTATTTGCCATACTTTCATATTTAGCATACCGTTGTCTGTTTAAAGACTAACATGAAGCACCTCTATATCTGTATGGAGCATCTCTGTATCTATGTGAAGCATTCTGTATATCTATATGAAGGATCTTTTAAAGACTAGATGAAGCATCTCTGTACCCTTTTCAGTTTTAGTCATGAAGTATTTGTATTTTTTTCTCTTGGTAATTTTATCACGCCTTCCATCCTGTGATAACTGCGTAGCAGGATTTTATTTTATGGTAAAAAATTCTGAATATCTTTATGTATGAAACTTGTTCCTGACATCTGAATTTTGGTGCTGAAAATCCCCTCTCAAAATTCTGTGCACGCCCATAATTAAACTGCTCTGAAGGTGCAGTCAGGAAATCCAGGCACCAACATTATGGAGTGAAAATTAAAGAGGCAAAACATCAGAGTGTCTACTGTATGTGCCTGCTGTTAGACACTCAAGCATGGAGAACAGGATACACCTCTATGGATGGATAGCTTTCCTTATTAAAAAAACACAGTAGGACGCACAGTAGGGGAACACACTAAAACAAGGCTTTGTAGTAATTTCCTTGAAAGAAATTTCCCAAGATAGCAACTTGAAAAGCTTTTAATCTTATGACTAGCTATATAGTGAGTTTTACTGTAGGTGGTATAAAAAAGACCGTTAGATTACAGCCGATCTGGTAGAGTTGGTCCAAAGCCTCTTCCCTTCCAGCCTTCCTTCTCAAGAAAAGGATCAGACTTTCCTCACACCAAAATGAGGGTTGAATAGATCAATGAGGCTTCTGGCATGTTTAAGAACTTTAAATGCATCTCTCAAGGTTGAAGTTATGTTAGAAAATAGAAAAGCCGCCCTCACCATCTGAAATACTTGATCAAAACTGCTGCTCTGTGACACTGAACGGATTCATTAGATCAAGGTTCCTTCTACATATCTAAATTTGAAACCATGGTCACTTGTATTTTTGAGCTGATATTTTATTTTGGGTCCCTGAACAGTGTCCCTTATTACTTGGGTGGAACATAAAGTGTTTCTCATAAACTCCTGAAGAAGTATGCTAGGCGACCGTATCCTGCAGCAGCCCAGCAGCCTTCTCACTGGACTTTGCCTGATTTGTGCTATCTATTCCACACGACTATTAAACCTCAAAGTGAAAAAAAAAAACCCAAATTCTGGAGAAATTCCCGTGCAAATATGCTGGAAGGCTGTCACGTGTGTTGCGGTTACCTGACAACCCTTAAACCAGCGTGACGGCTGGCTCTGTGCCGTGCTCGGTGCCTGTTCACGTGTCAAGGGCCATATACTCTGAAATCCAGCAGCTGCTTCTCAACCGTTTCCTCCAGCGTTTTGGTGTCGTGACTATGAGGTGGCAGCCCCAGAAGTTGAGGATGAGGAGCTGGAGGGTGTAGGTGCCGCAGGTGTTGCCCACCCTCTCCTCCCACAGGAGCCAGCAAGGACCAGGCTACCCAGCACTTACGTGCGCGAGCATCAGCGGAGGAGATTGAACATCTTGTCCCTATCTTGTGTCAGCCACTGCGAGCTGGGAACAGGGAACGAACACGTCTGATAATGTGTTTCACATTGAAATAATTAAAGGGAATTGTTGCTGGAGGGAAATGTGCCTTTAAAAATTAACCCTGACATCTCTCTGACAATTTGGCTTATTACAAGAGATTCTTTTTTTTTGATTCCCTCTATTTTTTTAGTTTTACTAAACTTGATATGCATTTTTCAGCACCTTAGAAAATGCAGAGCCTTTGAAAACTTCCTTGTATGAGTAGTCTATACTTACATGAGCAGTACCATCTATTTTCCACTGAACTACTTGTAGGACTGATGTTTAAAGGATCGGGTCTGAAGTAAATGGCACACTCTGCTATGCCCTGGAGCCTGTGCTAGTTATTATTGTTTGAGTCTATCTCTTGATTGCATATATTGCAGTCTTCTGTCACACAGGGTGCCAGTTTTGAAATCCAAATGTTGTTCCTCAAATAGCCATCGAGCAGCTTGCTTTTTTATTTCTTCTGATAGTGAAACACGTCCTTGGAAATTGAAAGTAGTAATTTCCATAAAGCACTAAAAGTTTAAAAATGTTCTTTTTGATGGAGCTAGAGTATTTGAAAACAAATGTAAATGCTTATAAGAGCAGTATTATTTGTTTTTAAAATTTTAGATACAGCAACTACAATTTTTGTGATCTGTGGAAAGTTAAATATACAATCAGGTATTGGGGTTCACGAAGTTTGGTTTCATTATATGGTGGCTATAACAGTTATTTACCAGTTCAAGAATCGTGCGTCTTTTTATTGGGGTGAATTCCCATATTTTCAGTTCTCCATTTGATCAAAATTTGTTAGTCCAGAGAAAGGAAGTTTTGGGTTTCTTTCAGTTTGTTTGATTATTTACTAACTAATTTTAAGCGTCTAAAAGGGTGTACGAGGTGGCAGGACTGGGTGCCTGATGCTCAGGCTGCTTTTCATCTGTTTGATGTTGCTTGAACTGCCTCGGACTGTGTGTGTTTAAAGGCTCACTTCCTCGTGTGCGCCTGCCAGTCAACGGCAGGAATTCAAGTGCATTATTCCAGCCGCGATGGCTTGGAACCGTGCGATTCTCTGGCCTGAGGAATGGCCGAGGTGCTGCTACGGCATTTCTCACTTTCAATTCCACAACTAAGAAAACAGACATGTAAATTTTCCTTCAGATGCTGAAAAGGTTTTTTTTCCTTTTTTTTTTTTTTTTTCTTTTTCTTTTGAATAATGTCTGACCTCACGGGAGGAAAACATACTAAAATAGACAGGAGCAAGCACATACTTTTCATTTGTATTCTGCAGTTCTCAGTTTGCAGGGTGGATCCCTGGTTGACACGATCTGCATCCGTTGGTACACCCCAATTTGGTGTAATGCTGGTTTACACCAGGGGAGAATCTGATTGCAGGAGCCAAACCACCCTTCATTCCTTAGTCAAGGGGAAGAGATTCAGCCCTGTATTTCCTTTTCCACTGAACTTTTAACGGTTTGGTGGTCTTGGGCACAATCCTCCAAGATGCTGACTACTCCCACGGGCGCTTAAATCAGGATAGCAGACGGCTTGTGATACTTCTTAGGACTGGGTGCTTCATTAGCTAAAATTTAAAACATAAAATACTTTAAAAACACTTCTCAAAAACATTTTTCTTGGCTTGGGAAGGATTTTTACCCTTTTTATAAAAACAGCAACTAAAGAAGTATCTGTTAGTTGCTGTGACGTTTGCTATAAACCTAGCTGTACGCAACATTACTGGTACGTTCTTTCTGGCTATTAAAGGCTCATTAAAAAAATTAAAGTCTCCACAATTTACAATATTTTCCATTGAAATAGCATGTTAACACATTTCTTTAATCAGCGTGTAACTGTCAAGGGAAAGAACAATTCATCTAGTATATGCATACATTAGAAAAAAAATTTATCAGATTTAATTTTATTTGTTTTATATCCAGGGCTTTTTTGAAGGAATTCCTGCAGGGAAATGGTTAATCTATTTTTAACTAAAGCTTACTTTTGTAATCTATCCAGTGCTTAGAGTTCTGTCATTGATCTATGATTTATGTGATTTAAACCACCTCTTGGCTGTAACATTGGTTTCTATCCAAGATGCTGAGCTGAATACTAATTACGAGATCAAATTTATGCTGTTGGACTAAGCAGCTGAAGGAGCTTTCCATGCAGGACTCCCTTAAACCATGCCACCGTTGAGCATTACTGAGATATTTGGCGGGGGGGGGGGGAAATGCTGGAAAAGGGAAAAAATATTGCAGGAAAAGTGAAGTGTCCTTTGAAAGCTTTATTTTTAGTTCTCTTGAATGACTGTATAGTGCTATATGCAGATATTCAGTGTGTATAAGCCTGTGAATATACACATGGTTATGTTTTTACAGCAGAATCTCACTAATTCACCCTAACGATTGGGAAACCCTCTGAGAAAAGCCAAATGGCATGAGTGAGCAAACAAATAAATAAGATTGAGGATATTTTATTCCAAGATGTATTTTATGCCTTTATTTTGACAAGTATCATGTTGTCAGAATGATTTATGGTATTTCATAGCATACCAGTAAATGCACTGTAGTATGGTTTCTAACAGTAAGAAAGTCTTAGTAACAATAGCTTTGCTTTACCTCTCCTTGAAGCATTTTCGCTGAGAAATAAGCCGAGATCACCAATTTTATAGAAAACCTAGGTCTTAGGCTTTCCTTCGGTAAGAGTGAGTAACGCTCTTCCATTCGTCTGCATCACCTTTGCAGAGGAGGTCGGGATGGCAGCAATTTTCTTGGGTGTAGATAGTCAAAACATGTTCAAACCGCTCTGAATCCAGAATCCAGTTTGAATAAAAATGAAATTGTCTATGGGAATTTTGTTGATAATAATCAGTTTTGAGAGAAAACCTGTTCCAATGCATCCTTTGACTTTCATCTCTTGGTATGATATTGAAGTGTTTCATTTTGATGATGCTGAAATGTTTTCATTTGTTCAGGTTTCTGGTTTTGGGGGTTTGCTTTGGGTTTGTGGTTTTTTTTAATTTATAGTGTAGTTCCCATGTTTAATATATGCTTTACCTTACATTTTGTTACATTTGGGTAGTTTTAACATTTTCAGACTACCACTGCATATTATTAAAATGTAACATTTCCATCAAATGTTTTCATAACTTCAATTTTGCAGGAATCTTTTAAGATTTCATTTCCCTTCTGAGCTCTTGAAAATTCTGGAATTTGTCACAGAATAGAAATTCCAGGCTGTGACTATTTGTCCTGTCTTTTATACTTCGGAGCGGTGTGTTGTTCTGCCCTCAGGGGTCTGGAGATGCCATCTTGGCCAACAGACTAATGTATAGGATGCGGGTGGCGTCATCGGACGTACAGAGAAGGAGAAGGATTGGGATCCTCTTTTCTTTTCCCTGTGACTTCTGTATTGCCGTCGGTGAGAATTGTTGTCTTGAACCTCGTCCGAGGGGATGTGTGCACTCACATGCCTTCCCCCTCACAGAGGTTACAGCGTAGTGGCTGAAGTCAGCAGGCTGCCCCGCTTGGGCCGTAGGAGGCCCTTTAGTGGGGAATTAGTTTCCTTTTATCCTTATTCTTGCTCACTTTAAAAACAAAACCCAAAACAAATAAAAAAAAACAGAAATAAAACAAGCAGAAAACCTTGAAAATGTTTCTTCCAAGGGCATTTTTAGACTAACGATCTCTGCTTGTGTATCTATTGCTTGCTATCTTCCTCATTTCTCTAATTTTCTAATGTGGAGAAACTCATATTTCAGTTAGATTTTTTTGCTTTTTAAAAATTATGTTTATTTATACTCCACTTGATGTCATATTTGCTTTTCAATGTGCATTGTTATAAACAATTTGCGATGCAAATAATACCCATTGCGTACATTTGGGTAAAACTTTTTGAATAGGTGCATGTATCTGTAATAGTGAAGTGAGATGTGCTTGGGAACAGTTGTACTGAGAGGAGCCACAGTTCACGATCCCGTTTGTGTGTATCGTTCTCCTGTGATGCCATCCTTACCCGCCTCATCTACATGTACAGTAGGCTACATATCTAAATGCTGCCAGCAGTAAACGCAATGCATTGCCTTACAGTCTTATATCTGCAAAATGGAGGTTATTAAAAAAAATCCGGATGGGGATATTGAAGAAGCCACACGTTGTGGCTGTAATTGCAATCAGGTCACTTTGCCAACTGACTTTAACTGCTGGATGTGAGGCATGTTCCCTTACTGCTTATGCAGGGAAATAATTTGCACCACCAGTGATGTTGTTGATCTTGAATAGGAGTAGGTAAAACAACAAAAATGAAGATGGGTCTTGAGTTAATTGCTGTCATGGTCTGAGGGAGTTCAAAGGAATTATTTTACCGGATGCCGCATTAAATGGATTGGATATTTTACTACGCTGAACAGGTGGCCGAAGTGCTCCAAAGGGAAGTGTTTAAAGATGGGAACCACCTCCAGGACTCTCCGTACCCATGAAGCTGCCAGGGTGGAGGGAAGCTCCATCTCCACGGATGCCCAAGGTGGGTGCCCATGTGGTAGGGAGGCTTGAGGGAGCTGCGGACCCCAAGCCACCCCAGTGGGGTCCGCACCCTGAGTAGGTGCTTCCCCATTTTGCTGTTTCTTTGAGGCACAGGCTCACGGGACTGATGCTGTGGATGCCACACGGGGCTTGCGTGGCCTCGGGGTGGCTGTGCTGCATGGCTGGGGCTCTGGATGCGATGCCTTTCTTCCCTGCGCCAGGGCGTGCTCTGATTTACACTGTGCCTCTTACACAGCTTTTACAGAGCAAAAAGTCATTGAGGAGGAGAGAAGTGCTATATAAAATCTAATGAAGTACCATTCTAGAGGAAACACATGCAATATTTTGAATATATATATGCTGAATATTTGTTCTGCTTTTCCTTTTCTTTATTTGCAGTAGAACTGTTAAATTAACAATTGTGGCTTTGACAATAACGCGGGGGGGATTTCCACTGAAAGCATAAAAATTAACATCATGTTGATTTAACACGTACGTGTGCTTAGACATGTATATTTAAAATGTGATTGACGCATGCTAGTTAAGTGGATATTTTGTATACCTTCATATATATGTATAAAAGTATATAAATAGTGCACAATGTAATTTATGGGAGGGGAAACCATTTTGGAAAACTGTTGTGGATTGCAGTTAATTCACCCTGCCTATGGTCTTGACGATGCTAGGAGGTAGTTATGTACCCTCAGGAAAGCCCCATTATAGCCCTGACAAAGACACTTCTCCCTGGTTGAGAAGCAGAGTACGGCTGCAGCCATTCTGGGGAGTCTTGCTCAGTTTTGTAGCTACACTGCATGGACCCATGCACGCTGGGACGTACTTGCTGGCTGCTGTCAGGAAGTCTTTTGTTGACATCGAACGTCCCATGGCTCCATCTGCCCTCTAAAATTTTAGCCTGTTCCTCTCAGAAGCCTCATGTACATGAGCTCTAATGTGTCTGCTGAGACCTTTGCTGCTCTTCCCACCAAATACCAGTTTGTCTGCACAAAGCTACCCAGTCCATGGTGACAAAGCTTTGTTGAGCTGCCACATCACCCTATTAAAATACTGTCATTTTCTCTACCTCACTTCAGGAGAAGTTTTGGAATGAAATTCCTCTGAACTTCGTATCTTCTGTTGACTAACAACCCTACAGCTCAGGTTTGGATAGTCTGCTGCTGAGTGGATTTGCTGGAGTGTGCTGCTTTCTGTAACAAGCAATTCTGTCCGCTCTTCCAAAAATTTTGTGATTTATGGAAAAGGGAGCAACACCCCACACTGGATGGTGACAGCAATATGCTGGCCACAGTTTTTCTCTCCTCCTTTATCATGACAAGGGAGGTTCAGATTTTCTCTATCTTTGGTTACATAGGGATGCTTACTAATCCCACAGATGTAAAATTGTTTGACGAGTAAAAGGTTTGAAGTCAACTCAGCCTGCTAAACATCCCAAAAGAGAAAGACCCACCATACAAATCAATTGTTGCCCTCGGGAATGAAGTTATAAGCAACAACAACAAAATGCTTCTCCTTAAGTTTAGCAAACAGAAACAAGAGAGAAATCTAAGCTACAAGCAATAAGGCAACATTTGGGATGCCCTTCTTATGCAAGTACGAGCCCTAGAAGGCCTAATGTATCTCTAAAGCACTGCTTGCTTTTCACAGAAAATGGATATAAGTTAGGATATAATTTATAAATAAGCATAAGAGCTCTGTAATTTCTGCAAACCAGTGGAAATTAATAAAACCTAGGGCTAGCTATTTGATAAAACTGAGCAGACAAAGTGTGTGTAACTACCCGTAGAGTGGCTGACATGATGAATGATGATGGATCCAAACTCATCTGAAGTACGTTAGGAATAATAGCAGCATAAAGTAATTTCTATAGGGTACTTAAATGTGCCTGAAACAGAACAGTATATTTAAGGTTGCATATTATGCTAAGAATGACAAGTATTTATGATTGGAAGCTGTCTGTGTTGGGATTATCATTTTTTGTATACCTATTCTCAGTTCTTTAATCTTTTGACTTAAAGACCCATACAGAGATTTA
>VYZV01045446.1:45264-95160 GCA_013401275.1 Pandion haliaetus
GATTCCTATAATTGTACTACAGAGATAGTAAATATCCTCTTCCCTCAAGAAAATCAGCAGTGCCTGATACTGCACAGGTGTTTTTCTTCTGGAGTAATGAACATCCTCCTTGAGGAAGAGCTGGTGAGAGAGGTGCCTGAGTGGCAGGCAGGAGGATGGGCTACAGCTCAGCTCAGCTAAGCTCAGCTCAACTCAACTCCTTCTTACGAATGGGAAAGAAGAATGCTACCATGTAGTGCCAGTTGCATCTAGTGAGTTTTATGTTAATGCAATTGCAAGTGTAGTTGAGGAATTTTTTTTTTTAAAATTGTTTTAATTTACAGTCACAGCACTTGTGGTTAAATGTGGCAGCTGAAGAAAAATATGGGTGTAAATATACTGAGATGACAGGGTACTAGAAATCTGTGTAATCACAAGAGGGATGAAGTGGAGTTTTAGAAGTAAAATGCCCCTTCTGCAGAATTCTGCCTTCCAGTTGTCTTTGCATCTCTGGAGTGTTGTAGTCTTGTTCAAAAGAGAGCGAGAGATTTTGATTAAAGGTTTTTCTAAAAGTATGATGAATACAATCTGCATTTGTCTGAGGTTTGGAAGAGCAGAAACTTTTGTGCAATGCACACGTTGATTTGCAAGGCCTTAAAGTTTTCAGCTTTCCCTAACCTTTGCTAACATACTGCAGCAATCTGTTCTTTGAACGTGTTGATCCTCCTAGGTCTGTAAGAGCCTTTGAGACAGAGCTAATTTTTTCAGCGTTGACTATAGAGGCTTGTGATTATAGATCTGAATGTCCCTTTTTCAACCCTGCTACCAGTGACCCACTGCATAGTAAGTGTCTCACATTATAAAGTGGTTATTCACAGAGGGCTTTGACCAATGCTATCTGGAGGGTGGGAGATGCTGTCCTGGCAATGGGATGCGGACGTTGTGGGGCAGATCTTCAGCCAGGATAAAAGTCCTGCTTGGGTGCTGCGGCTCAATGGATGTCTGTTAATTCATGTGGAAAATTCACGACCCCAGCGAGATCACAAAGTTCAGTGTCCTTGACTGAGTGCGATACTTTGCGGTCAAGATTGAAATGTCTGTCTTCCTATAAATCCCTTGAATTTTGATTTTTCTGTACGTGCTTTAAATTGTTTTATACCAAAACCTGTGGTATTCTCCAAGAAACCTTTGAGGAATGTTCCGTGTGTTCTTCCTTTCTCCTTCATCAGGTTATTGCATTTCCATAGGAGTAGGAATATTAAGCCCCGAGAGCTCACCTGGATCCTCTGCTCATAGGCTGTATTCATCGTGTGCAGAGGTTAAACTCTGCTGATGGTGGTACGGCCATTATTACTTTAGCGACCATTTGGGACTTTATTTGCTTATTCTTGAAGAGCCTCGATCTTTTATTTTTAATTTAGTTACATCAAGATTTTGAGGAAACTCTCCTAGCTGAAGGAGTGCCCTCTAACAGCCACGTCTGGAGCTCAGGCCGAGGGGCTGCTTTGCCTGCCAAGGATGTGCTCTGGGCACTTTTGTGTTTTTCTGGTGAGTTGAAAGGTGGAATTGCCTTGTGCTGGAACGAATCCCCCGAGCGGAGGATTTGCAGGGCTCCTCTGCATCGGCGTGGTGCAGCCAAGCACTCTTCAGGCAGTGCAGCTTTCCTCCGCTCCTTTTGAGAGCAAGCAAGGTATCTGGAAAGATGAATCATCTGTGCTTTGCGTGCAGCCTGGCACAAAACCTTTCGTCCCTTTCTGCAGGAGTATTTTTCTTCTCTTTGGGGATCAGACTGCAATTAATACTGTAGCTGTTGTACACCTCTTGAGGCAAAGGCAATTTGACTTGAATTAAAACAAAAAACAAAAACATGAGGGTAAGATGCTGTGAAGGAGACCATTAACCTGGCAACAGCAGCGACCATCAGCATCACTTTGCTCTTACGTTACGTAGGAATTGGGTAGATGTGTATGAAGCTTTGCTATTGCACCAAAATGCCTGTTTTCAGCCAGCAAACACCCCCTTTGTCCATCAGTCAAAAATGTCAGCTGAGGATCTCCTCCTTCCTTTATAATCCATGGTCCTGATCCCATCAATGCTGGAGGCAAAACTGCCGATGGCATTGGTGATGGCAGGCATGGAGGGTGGTCCCACGAGGCTCCCTGACTCCTGTCTCATTAACACCTGGATTACTTCACCCTTTAATCCAGTCATCAGTACCCGGACACAGACGTGTTTCACAGCTTTGCCATGTTTGATCGATTCTGTTATTGTATATGCAGCTGTACCACTGTCTTTATTTATTTATTTTTAAATATATTGCACAGATGCATACAAATGTATCTCAGAGACCTTCCTCGCTTCCAGACAACTTCTCATCATGCCTTCTACTGGGCAGTCAGGCAAAGTTATCTTTACTACTGTGGATTTTATCAACTTGAAATCTAAACAATTAAAAAAGGAAGCAGTTTCAGGCAGCAAGGTGGCCCTTGAATGCATCAGTCAAGTTTTGCATTTATGCACTGAATTTCTTTTTTACATGATTTTCTTCCACTTGTTACTGTATGTGAGTCCATATAAAAGATGAAATGGACTGTTGAGGAGGAAATGTGGAAGCTGTTGGTACATAGAATGTTGTCAAATGCAGAAAGCAAGCAAATGGGCAGAGGTGTAGTATTTCCCTGCCCATCCCTTCTGATCTCTTCTGTTAATAATGACTTTCCTTATTACTTAAAGCAATTGCAGATCTAGAAAACGGCAGAAAAGCTTAACTTCAGAAATTTGACTATTCAGTGTGTGTGTAAACTTTGCCCTTGAAAAGGTCTGTAACCTTTTCATTAGAAATTATATCTATGTGGAGTTCAGTGTTGAAAAGGTATTGGGAGCATGTCACAGTCACGAGCTGCATGCATTATAAATAGTTCCAAGTTTATTGATAAAAAGATCTGTGGGTGGTTGTTCATAAACCATCTAATGTTCTATTGGACCTTAGAAATCGGTTGGCTCAAGAACCTGGAAACCACAGTCTGCTCCTAGCAGCAAGCCCATCAAATATAAAGCCCTGTACTTATTTGAGAGCCATTTGTGTCATTAGCAGATACTTAGAGCCGAAAGTTTTGGCTGTAGACACACATTTACCCTTTTGCCAAACATGACCCCAGAGCATGTATTCTGCATGACAATGCTCTCTAGTCTTCCTCCTTTTCACAAGCAAGAAGCCTTAGCTCCAAGCCAAGGTCAACCCCGCTGTCTCTCCTAGTGTATCTTATATGATGCATTTCCTTGCTTGTGCTATTTTGACCTTCTCCAGCAGAAGGTGTGGTAGCCCTTTAGTGGAGCGCTGTGGAAGTAGCCTTGGGTCCTCCTTTCTCAACTGATGAGTGCCCTGCTTGAGGTGCTCCCTTTTCTGTTGGCCTAAAAATAAGAATTACATTGCTCTGTTGCAGTCACATCTCTCAGTGAACAGAGCTTCTTGAAACCAGCAGGCTATACTGTATATTCAAGCTTCCTAGATTCCATTAACATTTTGTTAATGAAATAGTGCTTTGTCAAAGAGTCTTGAAAACTTAAAAGGGTATTTAAGCTTCTTCCATGAGTCAATACCATGTAATGTCAACATTACCACGAAGGGATAATTCAGAGATGTCACACAAAGCATGTGTTATGCCATTTGCAGTCTAGGAAAACAGCTCAGCATTTATGTTTAATCCATCTTCAAAAATCTTTTGTTCTGAAAAAGTTTGAGATCAATCTTGTCAGTATTTACTGACACAAAGCTGATGTAAGTCTCTGTGCTCCTATTGACTTCATCTGAGTTGTAACGATTTACCCCAGCCTTGCATTAAGCCCAAATTAGGCATATGAAGAACCTGATATCCAACTTTTAAGGAATATAGAGCTGAATAGCACACATCCTGCAAATGAAAATGTGGGTAAAAGTAGAGTGAAGTAAATAGTTCTCAACAATGTGGGACAGTACAGACACAATTTGAAGAGACTTAAAGAGACACAACATTATCTAAAACTTTGCATTTATGAAATAATGTACTTCTCTGGCTACAAGGAAATAGGAAATACAGAAATGGAGAGTTCAGATCTGAGCTCTGGCAGTGAGGCTGGGGACATGGGGGCTGATTTCCAAAATGTTTGTGCAGCAATGTCCCGGGTTTATGTCACTGTTGCAGTGAGTCTGGTCAAGGTACATCAAATCCCTCCTTCCATTCCTCCGTCCTTCCTTTTTTTAGTAATTCTGTAACCGTACCTACCATGTAAGGAAGTCGTTTCATCCTACTGGACATTGCAGTAATGCTGTTTGTTTTACCTTTGTACTTTTTAAACCTTTTCCATTAGAGCTCTATATAATTGATGTAGTCGAATGTAATGACAGGTAGCCTCAGCTTGCTTTGAAGAAAATAGACTGCCTTAATTCATACTTGCCTGAATCCGAAATGCTTTCCTGTGGTTATTTCTCAGCTGCGTTAAATCTATTTCAGTTTCAGACTTCCCAGATATGTGGGGTCAATTCTGCGGTACACAAAGTGATGTGAAGTTCTTTAAAAATAATTCAGATATTTTGGTGGCCCAGGTTTGTGTTTCGTTCACATTCAGGATTTTTCTTTCAAACCAGGCATTGTGGAGACAGGCAGCATCGCAGACCTGCTGGAGGAGCTCAGCGGGAGAAGAGCCAGCGCCACGCCGACGATGTGAGTGAGTGGGTGAAAATAGTCCTACTGTTATGTTACTGCTGGTGGGTCAGGTACACTGGGGTAATTTGCAGGTTCTTTCTGAGTACAGGACACTTTCTGGCTTGATTGCACACAGCAGGAAGAAAAATAGTATGAGGCTCTTCATTTGTACTTTTATGTTGTTTTACAACCTGGGAAACATGGGGCATAAACCAATTGCTCCTTCTGTGAAGACCTATGGAGGGCTTGCAGCCTCATTGCTCCAGGTGAGGTCACTGCAAGAGCAACAAAAGTGAGAACAAAATATGGAAAAAAAGAAACACATTGCAAATACAGGCTTTGGAATCCTCTGAAAGAAGGTTATACAGCATACTGCGTGTTCTAGCTGCCTTAGGGTATGAAAGGGTCTCAAAATGGTGAGCTCTTCTTGAGAGATGCCTTGTAGCAAATTACGCTATACGTGAGTATATGTCATCCATGCATAATTTTACAATTGAATTAAATTTTGGAATTGTGTGCCAGATCCCAGTATATTTGATCAGGTGCTTTAAAGGAATAATACATTTTCTAAGTAGGAAAATCTGAAAAAACACAAATGTTACATAAGAAGCGGAATCAGACATAAAGTTTATGATCCATCTTGGCCTGCTGTTACAAACCAAATTTGGAGTAAGCACGCTGAATCTGAAATACCACAGTCAGCACTGCAGCAAAATGAAGCATGTGGCGATGGAGGCAGTGTTTAAATTGAGTTTAAAAGAAAAACAAAACAAGGTACTTCTAATAATAAAAAAAAATTGATACAGGGAGTAATGAAACCGTGTAAGTGAAGTGCCATTCAAACAAAGACTGTCCCAAAGGCTTTACAGCTTTTAATAAGACAACTACAATATAACTAAGAGGAGTCTGAGAAAGCAGTGTAGGATGCTGTGCATTTTAATCGAATATTTAAAGAAATTAAAGGTAAGTCCTTAAAGACAGTAGATACTGAGGAACTATTACAGATGGTAGAAACTGTATACAGAGATGGGGTTTGTATCTGCAGCAGTGAATGTTTGAAGGAACAGGGAGGTGGCTAGCATCAGATGTGTGATGGCACTGGGAGCCGGGATAGACCCTGCTAACTTGGGGCAGTGGGATTAAATCCCATGGATGCAACTGCCCTCTCTCAGCACCAAATATGAGACTTCCTTGCAGTTGCAGAGCTACTTACATCTTATCAAAAAGCAGGCCTTACAAAGATTTAATCTAAATTGTTCTTTTAAAAAAGTCAAGTGCCTGATACAAAGCCTCCACAGATAATCTGCAAGACTATTATACTTCTGCTTCCCTTAAAAATCCACTTCTGATTTCCTTAACCTCATCAATGACATTAAATATCTGTTGATCTGATCATACGTGAACCTGCGCCTCTTGTCTCTGTGCTCCATGTATAAAATGAGGAGAGCAGTACTTTCTTCCGTACTGTTCTGTGTTTCCCATGTAAATGATAAATTCTAGGGAAAGCAGCTCTGTATTACTTTGTGTTTAGATAGTGCCCATCCTAGAAGAGCCCTTATGTTATCCAGGGGCTTCCAGGTCTGACCAGAGAAGAGATAATTGTAATTTCTGAACCAAGCAGGATATTTCCTCTATACAGCATTAAATTGGGTAATTGAAAGAAATCACTGTTTTTACCACTCTATCATATATTAAATATTATATTTATCATTAAATATATGATAAAATATCATATATTCTTATTCTAGTTTCCTTGTTTTAGGTGGTTTGAACAGAGGTCTGTGGTGGTCCAGCTCATTGGAAACTTTTGTGTTCAAACCAGGAGGATGCTATAGACAGAGCTAATCTGCGAGTAAGTTTTCTGGAGGCCATTATGTCTCCTACAGTTTTGTTGGTTTTTTTTTTTTTCTAAAGGAGGCATTGCTCTGTATGTGTCTGTGTGTGAGGGAGAGAGAGAAAGAGCATTGCCTAGAGGGTTTCAGTTATCACACTGTCTAAATATCCCTTATTTTTAGTTGGAGTCTTCTGAATACGAGATCCCACTACAGGTAGGTGAAGTGACCTCTTCAGTTTTGAATCTGCTCTTCTCTGGCAGATGCAAGGCTGCAGCTTTGAACAGGAACCCCCTCCTGCTCCATGCAAAGCTCTTTGAATTGCCCCTGATATGCTTCTAAGGCTCCCCGGTTGCGTGCGGGGCACTTTGAAGATGAATGCCCCAGCAGAAGGCAAACATGAAACAAAACTTACTCCCTTATGTCAGAGTGAGCAGCAGATTTCTCAAAGATCTTCAGCACAATGGTTGCTCTTTGGTGGGTGAGAGGAATTAGGGTGGTTCACCAGCTTGTAAAAGCAGAACAAAATTGCACAGGGCTATCCATTGGGTGGTAGATCAGGCAAAAGAAAGGCATTTGGGGGTCTCCACAACATTCAAGTCTGGCAAAACTTACTTTAAGTTGACTTCTTTGGATCTTACTTGATGAAGACAAATTTATTATTATTAATTTTTCTTCCCCCCTGACGTTTGCTATATTTTCAAGTGCCCGTCCTCTTGAGGGGCAATATTTTTCCGTGTCTCCATGAAAATCATCACAGCTCAGCTCCTTAGGCTATATATAACCACCATAATTTTCTGGTAATTTCAGACGTGACCTAGAGTCCTGGGAGCTGAAGGGCCTGTGGGTCCTTGGGAGAGTGGTGAAACTGTAGGAAGTTTTCTCTTATCTGTCCAATTCTGAATATTTCTGTGACAACTGGCATAAAACTACCTGTTAATGTGTTTGTAAAACCTGATGGATCAGTTCTTCTGGCTCAGGTGGGTGGTCATGTATGATCCAAAAGTTTTCCTTACCATCAGATGAAGGAACCCATTTCCTTGAGGGGTTAATGGGCTTATAATGTAAAGAATTGAACAGATGTCCCAGGAGAGATTAGGTGTAGAAAGAGAAGGGAAGAGCAACAGTAAAAGAGATTTAAAAAAAAAAAAAAAAAAAGATTGGTTAATAGAGATTGGTGATATTCTTCTCACCTCTTTTTGATGACTACTACAATGCAGATGTGTGAACTCCCTGTAAAGTAAATGAGGAAAAGCAGAACCCTCTGGGCCACAATTCTTTTCCATATATGATAGATCCCTCTTCCTTCCAATCAATTAATTGCATCCTAAAAACATCTATTTCTCACCATTGACTTTAAAGAGATTTTAGATGACTAGCTCAGATATAGCTGTCTACACAGCAAGTGATTAAAGTTGGGTTAGATGAGCTGGCAGACTACATGGATTTTTTTTCTTCCTTCATGCAAACCCTAAATCAAAAGGCATCTCATCAGAGTATTATAAAATACAGCCTTCAGAGGGATAGTCTTCTACTTCCATATTCTGGCATCTGAAGGGAGGAGGGAGACTCCCATCAATTTAGAGAGAGGGAAAGATTTCATCTCCCTCTAGAAATCATGGCCATAATGGGAAATTCAGACATTTATGAGATTTGCTTAGCCAAGGCATAGCTGAGCATGTGGATGTTTCTGTTTGTCTTTATAGTATTATAGCAAAAGCAGAATAAAAGACTAATTTAGGGGGTATTTTTGTTCTTTTTCTCCCCCTCTTTTTATTATGCTAATGGCCCAACATGTACCTGGGGGGCAGACACAGTCTGTGTGACCTTATCAACTAAACCCCTTGCCAGCCCTCTCCCTGTGACTGCAAAACAGGGATAAACTGCAGGTGTTTATTAATGGGAAACCTCCCAAAGAAGCATTTACCAATGCATCGGAGAGGAATTCTCACCAAAAAATCCATGCAAGTTGTGCCTGGTTTATGCTTGAATTTTAAAAATGGGTAAGGTTGTAAGTGATTTAAGCAAGTTTCTGGCAACTGGTGAACATTTCCCTTGGGTTTCAAAAGTTGGCAAACCCAATACCTACCATATATGTGTGTTTTAGGTCAACAGGAATTTCAAGGACAAGAGAGAGCAAAGCAAGGGATGACTTATTTTAGTTTTGAGTCAGAAAGGGACTCACTGTGACACTGCGCGTATATTTTTTTCCTCTAAATGTGAATTTCTTGACATAACGGGTAAAGTATCAAATTATTGTTTAAACATACAAATAAAGTGAGTGTCCCTTTTCCTATCTGTAAGTAATGTTCTTCTGCCAAATGATAGGCATGACTGTATTTTTTCCTAATTGAATCTGCATATCTTTTCCTCTGATAGTCCACTGCTGAATATTGATGGTTGCAATAATTGTCTCTTTATTGGTATATTGTGTTTTCTCTGGGATGTGACAACTTTCTGCAGTAAATAATTTTCAAGTTTCACTTCTTTTATGGTATGGTACTTAGAAAAGTTGATAATTCTGGTGGAACTGTGGGCCTGTGAATAAGACTCAGTATTTTGATTTGTTGTGCAAGTCAGGTATTGCTAGCTGGTATCTCTCCTTTTATCTTTTCTAGTAGAAATAGCTCAGTTGTTACTGACTATATTTAGCAAGCGAACTCAATCTTTCTCCTCTCTCTGTTTTCTTCTATTTGTCCCTAGCTTGAAGGGATGGTGCACTCAGTGGATAAATATAAAAAAATCTAATAATGCCGTTCTTATATACCCATTTATCTGGTATCATATTTTATTTTAACTCTTAATGCAACTGTATAATCATTGCTCCATTGCTATAATTGGATTTCAAAGTATATTTGTGCCATTTAATTACGTCTATAGCATTTCTATAAGCTTATTCAGAGTAATTAGTAATCTTATAATTTTTAGTGGAATCATATTTTATATCCACTGTGCTCATTTTTCTCTTCAAATTCTTCAGCACATTTGCACCAATTTTGCTTTTTACACTGGAATTTCTGGCATAAATAATCATTAAGATTTTTTTTTTCCCCACTGTGAATGTGAACAGAGTCTAATCCAGCTTTCATTGAAGTCAATGGTAATCTTTTCATTTACTTCAGTGGAAACTGGATCAAGCTAATAGGTTGCAAATTGCATTCAAGGCAAAGTCACATCTTATCATGGAAATCATTGTGTAGCAAAGCATGGTGTATTGATGGAAGACACAAAATATCTGATTGTTTCCAGATTTTCTTGCCAGATAATCTATAGATTCTCTTTTCCATCTTTATTAGTATTTAGTTCATAAGTTATGGCATTGCAACAAGTTTTAAAATATTAATTTTAACCTGATCTTTCTGACAAATTAAAAAACCCTTCCAGTTAAAGATTTATATAAAAGGGTCTAGAACTTTGTTTTCCAGATACCAAGTTAGCTATCTGTTAATCTCAATTAAGATAGCTTGAAAGTGGGCATTTTTTTCAGTTTTAAAAAAATATATTCTCTTCATTTTTAATTGAAAAATAAACATTGGATTATTTTTTTTTTACCAGCTCTCTGTTGTGTCACTTCAGAGCTGTGTCAGTTCGTTAATATAATTGGTCCTCTTGCTGCTGAATATGAAAACCTGTAAGCACTTCCATCTAAAAGTGTAATTCTAGCAAATTACATTCCCAAGTAGGCACAAATTTATGATGTTCACTTTTTCCAACATTTTAATCATTTTAATTTTGCAACTGTGGGGTGCTAACTATATGTGCCAAATCAGATTTTTTTTTTTTTAAACTACTGTAACTTGCTTGTTAAGGAGTTATTTTCTCTTCTGCACTGCTCCCACTCTGTTGATTAGAGGTTTGCTGCTTTGGTAATGCGTCTCTCTCCTTCAGGCAGTTAATGATTACAGACAACTCTCTAACCTATAATTTTGGGGGAAGGTTATTAAGAAGGTGATATGGCAACAATTGTAATTGTTTCTGTAGCTTAGAAATGTCTTTAGTCTTTGCTGGCCAGGTGTCAGGTCCTGGGTTTTAGCATGGAAGTGGTGCTGGTGTCCAGGATTAAAGACACGTTCCTGTGTTATTTATTCCCACATCATGCCAGTACGTAAGGTTAGAAGAAACGTTGTGAAAGATGGTAAACTGCTATTTAATTCTTAATGAAATGTCAATGCAAATGGTGCCTATTCCAACCCAGGCAGAAGGTGACCTTCATAGGCTTGAGGATGGAGCCTCTTGGACCACCAAGGAGAGACTCTTAGCCGGTGGAGGGGTGGCCTATAACTCCTGGCATGATTTTAGAGCCTCAGGAACCTTTGCGAGCTGGAGCATCTTCGGTTTCAGATGGCAGGATACCAATCATTCATTTGTCCAGCCTTTTGATAGAAAATAGATCAATTGAACAATTTGTATTGGAGATTTTGTTGTTCTTCCAGCATGAAGAAGAGCTGTTTATGGGAAAAACCTTAACTTTAGTAATTTCATTACTAATCGTTTGAATGAAGCAGAGTGAGCCCCCGTGCATCTGAAATTCAAATTCTAAATACTGCAGTTATTTGCATACTGTATGTAGGTGCTTTGCCACTAACGCTGATGGGAGCCATGTTCCCACATCATGGGGGGACACCTCATCAGAGGTTGGATTTTTCCTGTGGATGCATATGAGCAATTTGTACTGAAATTTTGTCAAAAAATGACTAGTGTTTTGCCAGTTTAAAACCATGGAAACATCACAATGTTCTTTTAGAAATGACTCCACAAATTAATTGCAAATTACTTATTAATGAAACAAATATTCAGCTGTCACTTGAACGAAACTACACGATATGCTTAATGATTATTTTTTGAGAAAACACATTTGTGTTTGTTTGATCTGCCTAGTGTTAACAGTAGTAGAAAAGGAGGAAAGCATTTGGTGTCGGAGTGGAAACTTGAAACTGCCAAAAAGAAGGAGGAGAGAAAAAACATCAGCCAGTAACTGCAAAATAGGTGAAAAGCCCAAAGAAATAGCAGATCCCTAACAATTATGTTGGAAAGCCGCTCCCCCAGGCAACCCTAGTTAGGTAATGAGGGTAAAATGTAGTGATATAGGCGGGGAAATCTGGCAGTGGAGGTTTTCACAGTAATATTAATTCAGCCGTATTCCACGTCCGTAAAATAAGCATGAAAGAATTCACCTCATATGGGCTGGGTAAATGTTTGCAAACTGCAGAGAGACTCTCAAATGAATGTGAAATATCATCTGTAGTTCTTCAAATTGTAATAAAAATAAAGGCTGCCAATTAGGGAATGTGGATTCCTTGCGGCTCATGGCATTGGTCTGGGACAACACCACCCAGCTTCCTTGCCCAGACATTCTATGCTCCACTTGAACCAGTTGAGCAGTGATGAGCCCAATGGGACCTTCACGGGTGACCGTGGTGCACCCGTGGGGGATTTTTCCACAGGCAGCTTGCTGAAGCCGTACATTTCGTTCCATGTGCTCTCCGTTGCAAGGGGCAGGTATAAATAGGTAATAAAGCCTTTACACTCTTTGCTGCGCTACTGATGCTGTTTACAAGAGCAGGAACACGGGGCAGTACATGAGCGAGGCAGATACGCCGGCATTTTGAACACATCTCAGGTGTCCTTCTGCTGGTGCTGCTAAATTATTTACCACTCAGCAAGCGTGTGCCTGCATGAGATATTTAAAGGAGGGAATCTGAGGTGAAACCCCATCCGTTTACCCAGAGCTGACACTGGAATATTCATTATCACATTAAATCTAACCGCAATGAAAATGAAGGCTTCCGTTGATTATGTGCTTGCATAAAAGACTTCTTTGGTGGCAAGCCTGTGTGCCAAAGATCTGAATATAAAATCTAGTAAGTGGAAACCATTCTCTTTATGGGAAATTAGCCTTCTTGGAAGTTATGGGACTTGGCAGGTTTAAATTATGTTTTAAACCTGCGGTGGATTATATGATTTTTCTAACTGGCCACAAGCAATACTAGATGAGCACGCATCACACGTGGCCAATCCCAGCCACAGGCATGAGTCAGGCTTTCCCATGCAAAATAAAAATAAATGCAGATTTGATATCCAGAGAGTGGTATGTATTTATCTCAGTATAACGTCAGTTTTGCAGGGTTGGTACAGCAGTCTCTTCTTCTGGAATGCTGGGGCAAACAGCCCTGTCTGCAGACACCTGCCTTTCCTTCTCCCCCATCACCCTGAGTTCGTGTCAGAGCAGAGTGAGCAGCACAGCTTGGAGAAGTGTTTGAGGAACCCTTTGGATTTATGACTGCGGAAAAGTTCAGTAAAATGCGCGGGTTTGGCCCCAAAAGAGACACGAGGTATTTCCTCCCTCTCTTCATCTATCCCTTGCTCCCTCCCTGTCTCCCCCTTCCACCAGGGATCCTGTTAAATTTAAAGGCTGAATTAAATCTTCTTCTCTGGGGGGCAGAGAAAATAATAGAAATGATGAGATGAAAAACTTTGAAAGGCCGCCTCCTGAGCAGGTTGTCCCACTGGGAAACAGGAGGGCTGGTTATTCCAGTCCGCTTAGGCCTGTAAACGAGCTTCAAAGAGAAATGGCATAGCGAGGGCTGGGCTTGGTGGAGGTGGGCATGTACAGGAATGTGAGAATAAAACCTATTTCTGTTAATGCTAATAATGATGCTTCACTCACAATTAGTAATTTATTGAAATATGCAACTGATTGCATCAGCACAAATAATTACAAAAAAAAAAAAATCAAGGTCCTCCAACCCATAATACTTACAGCAGACTTTCTACTTTGGCAAAAGACATGTAAGAAACAACATGGTCAGAAGCCAGGCTTGCCTAGTCATGAACGGTGATTGATAAATCTTGATTTGGAGCATGGTTGCAATGAAACCACGGTCTTCCAGAAAATCATGAGCTTTTTTTCTCAGAATGCCGGAGGTTATACTTTATACATTCTTCTATTTATGCCTCCTGTTTTCATCTTTAGTTGGAAATGTACTTAGCGAGCAAGAATAAAACATAAATACAGAGTAGATACAAAAGTGCCAAGCACCTTCAGCTTTCACTGATGCTTGCAGAGAGCATAGGCAGAAACAAAATGATCTGTAACTATAACTGAGAGGCAAAAAAATATCTATGTTTAATCAACATTGAAAGGAGAAATTACATGTGCCACAAATCCCCTTTTATATTGCACTTAAAATCCCCTTACCTGCCCTTTAGTTTTCATGGTTTTCCTTATCTTCAGTGTCACTTAATCATATTTCAACAGGATTTGCTTCCTCACTGCCCATCTGCTCTTCCTTTCTAGTGCCATGTTAATGCCAGAACACCATCCCAATAGTTTTCTTCTACCACGCTTTGATGTCAGACACCCGGGGATTTGGGTTTTTTTTGTCCAGGTTCAAACAGAAAAGAAAAATACCTGGTTTGTGGGAGTGACAGATACTATTTTCAAATGTAAATGTCCAGAACTAGGGCGGGGGAATGATGGGAGGCAAACGCAACTCTTGTTTGACTCCTGTTGATGTTGAGTGTTGGTCATGGGACCACTGGGACCCGATGACCATGATCTGCCCTGCTGCTGGCCATGGCAATGCTTCTGCTGGCCCCGGGAGAGGATGCAGGCAGTGTCCTCTGCATCAAGTCTGTGCTAGCAGGAGGGTCTTCCTCTGAGGATATTAAAAATATTAATCAGTGAGTGGACAAGGCTGTTTTCTCCTCTGGACACCCACTTTGCTTGTGTGGGTTGCCCAGTTAGATCTGTGTTTACTGAATTAGAGGCATCCGTTTGGGACTCTCCATGTGTTTTATTAATCCTGAAAGTAATGAATTAGTAATCTTTGTATATACATCTGTCTTATTTTCAGAGTTAAAGAAGACTTTGTATATTGTGTCTTACTAGTTTAGGAGCATAACGGTGTGGATGGGTCTCCTTGAAAGGGGAGAATATTCTTCTTTCAGTATTGACAGGAACTCTCCCAAAACAGTTATGTGCTGCCTTCTGTGCTAACAAACTTAAAAAAAAAAAACCAAAAAAATCCATTCTAATTCGTCCTGTAACTGTGAGTTAGTCCTTGGATCACTGATTGGAAGAGGTCTGTGAGTATAGCTAGGGATATTATCCTCTCTCTCACATCACTGCTGGGCATTAATCTCTCATGATAAGTCATAAGAAAATGTATTTTTTAAAGATATTCAATGTCTGCAGTGGCCAATACTTGAACCTCTGTTCTTGAATTATTTTTTAATTAAACATAAAGGGGTTTTTTGTATAAAAAAATGCCCCAAAGTGCAGTTAATCCAAATTCTGACGAGTTTGTGCCACCAGAAGTCAGTCTTGCTTTTTTCAAATAACATTTGCATCGTATCTCACAAGGCTGAGCACGGAGCTGCCTTGTTACAGGAACCCAGAAGGTCCTCTGTATCACAGTGGTGAGGGTCACAAGCTCAGAAGATGCTTATTCATGCTCAGCGCTGTAACAGCAAAATATGTGAGAAAATGGATCTGCTAAAGCAGTGCCCGAGGCTCAACCCCCCCCGCAGGGCTCTGCCCTTCCCCCCTGGAGGGTGGTGACTCTTGACTTTCTTCACTCTGGTGTTGCATGAACTGGTTTTGGTGGAAGCGAACCCAAAGGAGACAGGTACTGCGAGAGTGCACAGGAGGTAAGCAGGGGACAAAGGACAGAGGGATGCCTGGGACAGACTCGTAAAGGACAAGTTTAGAAAGAAATGTTTGCTTAGAGGAAGAGTAAAGAGGTCTTCTTGAAGCCACAGATGCGACAGCAAGAGGGAAGACATGAGGGAAGGCTGGGAAGAAGGCAGAAGCGGGCAGAGGAAGCCGAAGCAGAGGCTGACAGCTTGAACAATAAGAGGAAAGGGCTTGTTCAGCTTTGATTTGGTTAATGAATATGTGATGAAGACGGAAACGCACAGGCTGGCCACGGGTCCAATAGAGACAAAGGTGTTGGAAAAGGAGGGATGGCTTTAGCAGTGGAAACAGGATTCAGCAAGAAAATGGAAAATGAAGAATAGTACGAGCTGTATGGAAAGCGTTGTTGTTGTTGCTATTATTATTAATTTACTAAAGGATGGCTTGTTTTGAATCTTATAAACAGCTTCTGTCAGAAAAGTAGAAAACAAGTTTTAAATGTTGACTTTTAATTCTACTTTGTTTATGAGAGCAAAGACTGTTAGTTCTGTTTTACTAATACCTTGTAAGTAAATATAGTGAGAACAATTCAGTGTGATAGAGATGATTAAGATGATTAACTCTTGAAATTTGGTTCCACACTGAGCACATAGGAAGGATGAAAAGGATGGCAGTTAATACATTACTATAATAGAAACACTACTAAAGCTAGTAATAATGGTTCTCTATTATTTATGGTTAATTTTAGAAGAGAGAGAGTCCATTTTGACCCAAAGCAGTAGACATGAACATTGAAGGAGGGGAAAAGCCTTTTAACGGAGTAGAAATTTCACTTGTGAGCTCTAAAAGGAAGTTGAGCTGAATAGTGAGAAAAATTCAAAAAGATAAAAACGATTTCAGTTTGGTAGTTCTTCACTGGTTCTGCAGTTTGGCAGCTGTCAACATCTCAAAATATCATCTCACCCAAACTGTTGAAAGAAAGAAACCCTTTGATTTTTCCCTTGAGACTCCCAAGCTGAAAATGGACTCTTTGTAGTCTCAACCTCATTTCAGGCAGGTTTTTTTTTTTTTTTTTTTTAACATTCTTGCTGGCAGAAACAACTAATTCATAAATAGAGTCTCTGTTAATTAAATAAGTTTTATCATTTTAACTTGCCTTTTAAAATGAAAAAGAAAGTAAATCTCTAACATTTTCTTCTTTATTGTGAATCTTAAGGGACTAAGCATCGCATTTCTTGCATCATTAATAATGCAAATTAGTTTTTGTTTGGGTTGCATATAAGTTTATAGTTAGAAGTAAATATTTAAAGCACAGATCTGGGATATCATATCGTGTATAGCAGAAATTTTACTTTATAGTTATTGAAAGTTAATGTAAGAAAGATGGGCAGCACTGTGGTTCCTGTTTATTTAACCTTTCTTGCTCTTGCTTTTCTTTCAGTAGAACTCTTTGTAACTTGTCATTAAACACTGTTATATTCCTATAGTATCTGTTTTTACTATCTTTACAGTAGCCACAGTGTTCGGCATTTAATACCATTTAAAATAAAGGTTAAACATATATAGTGTACTTAGGGCTATAAGGATTATACCTTTGGTCCTGATTATTGGCAGGAAAACCAGGTGATTATTTACAATAATATCTAAAAATTTGTTGACTTTGCAGCAGTTTTTCTTAGATTGCTTAATGAAGCAATAGTCAGATAGCCAAATAAGATTAAACTTCACTCGGGGCCTCTGTGTCGTGCATAGTAATGCCTCGTGAGGGTAAAATACTTTGACTTGTTTACTTGTTAGCACAGGGGTAGACTACAGTTAGTGTATATATCCTGCAGTAGGCTTTTCTGCCCTGTGTTTTTACACATTAACTCTTGAAAATATTGTACCTCTCTCCATATGAAGTGTCTGTAGGAATGATATTATTGCAGACAAATTACAGACGTTTCACCACGACATCTGTGCTTTCTGTAGTGACTCCTTTTTTGTATGTGTGGTGGATAACAAAAAATAGTAAGTATCCTGTTATTTTGTGCATGAAATCTGATAGTGAAAAAGATACCAGAGAGAATTCTTCAGTGATAAAAATTTAAATAGACCCATTTATCAATATGACAGAGATTTGACCTGAAAGTTAAAGTGTTTCAAAGTTAAGTGGGGTTGTGTAAAGAAAGTTGAGGCTGCGCTACAGATAGACCATAGGTTTTGTAAGTTATTAAATCAAAATAAAAGGTATTGACAAAACAATAAATTGCCTGTATCGCCCCATCTAATAGCTTCTGGGAGCACTAAATACATTCTCTGCACTAAAGATGTGTGAAGCTTTTCCCTTTCTCATAGTTTTGCTCTTCTACTCAAAAACATTCACACCGTGGTTGGTTTTATAACAGACTTGGCACTAAATTGTGCCTGGGAATGCTTTGCCAGAGAACTTGCTCGGAGCGGTGTTGTGGGGAGCAGGAGTGGTGGCATTGCTCTGCTATCAACAGGATTATTGAACTTTCCAGGTGGGGTCTGAATAACTCTCTTGGGGATTAAAAAAAAAAAAAAATAATGGCAGGAATATCTTTACTGGGAGAAGGGAGAGCACAGTGCAGTGCTCTTTGCTCTCCTCAGGAGTCTTCAGCACCATTTCTGCGCTGGAAATCTATGGGATTGGGAGGGGGAGCAGCGTCTGGCAGTCCCCTCGAACAGGGATGCTTTGGGGAGCGAGGAGCCGTGTGGCAGTTAATGCCACCTGCTTCATGATGCCACGTAAACCCCTCGCAGTGGCCATCATCTTCCTCGGAAAGGGGTTGTGTTTGCTGATGGCTGGGAAGGCAAAGAGCTGCGGGACCTGACGGGGATGGGGAGGTTGGGGTGTGGGCAGGGGCAGCCCTTTGCCCCCAGACTCATGAGCCGGGACCTGCTTTTTCCTCCATCTCCTCCGACTCCACGGGGTTGGAGGGGCATACCCCCTACCTACAGCTTCCCCACCGAGGAGAGAATGAGGCTGGCTCTCTTTGGCTTGAAAACTACACAGATTTGAGACTATTTCCCCTCCTGCAGATTTTTCCATGGAGAGGAGCATAGAAGACATTACTATTTATAGTGCACAGTACGGGTACACAGCGTGACATCCACCGGCTTTTCAAGCAAACATCCTACCAGTTTGGAGGGGGGAGGCTTTCCATCTCGGTGTCCCTGAGATGCCCCATCCCCTCTCCTGGGGAGGTGGGAGATCACGCAGGGGCATCACCCATCTCCCCTTGTCTATAGGTTTCTTTCCCTTCTTTTTAGATGAAGATACTTGCCCCCCTGCCGTGGAGCTGATCATGAGGCTCAAAGTCAAAGCAAGTTTTCAGCACAAATAACATGACTTTTGAGGGGAGGGAGAGGGACCCAAAACAGTGAAGGTACAAGGGGGTCACAGAGCATCAGCGGAGTCTGGTTTGGGGACGGAACCTTGTGCGTGTGGGGGGAAATGAAGATGGAAACGTGAGTTGGTTTAACTACGAGGTTTGGGGAGTTTTCAAGGGGATGAGGGCCAGCAGTGGGACTCGGGTTTCCTCGCTGCCCGCTCCCTGCCTGACCGCTGGGTCGCATGGCGTCTCTTTATGCTCTTGTGTGGGTTCGGGAAATCAGAACATCGTCACACAAGCTCGATTCTCAATACGGAAAAGATAGCTGACAATGGCAATAAAAATAACAGTAAGCAGTTGGAAAGGCCCAGCTCAAATCGTGCTCTGTCAACAGCTTTGCAATCTGTATAAATACGAGTAGAAAGACAAACAACTCTGATTTCTCTTTAAGAATGTGAGTATCCATTGTCGTAGATTTAAATTAGGATGTTTTACTTGTACTGTATGTAAATTCCTTCTTGGCAAATAACCCATGTCCACTAATGTATGTGTATTTTGGGTCTGTATAGTTTTGGTCTCTGCGAAATACAATGAAATTTGATAGCACACAGAAATACTTGCATGGAATGTCAAATTTTTTGTGTATGCTTCTCACATATCCATAAAAGAGTTTACACATTTCTAATTACTCATTCAAAAAGAGACTTTACAGCACTTTTAAAAGAGAGCCAATTTTTTCCCTACTGTGTTCTGTTTTTACAGCTTGTGGAAAGCTTATTTAACAAAAGTTTAAGTAATCAGCGAAAGTCATTTCTGAGAAAAGACTGACAGATATGAAGCCTCTTTTCACACTTCATAAGAGGTGGAGAGAGTAGCCATAAAATTTAGAGCTGAATAGTACTCTGTTTAGCTTAAGTTATAGAATTATTAGTGTTTCAGGCGTATGATAGGTTTTGGGGAGGTTAGGTATTTTAAATGATTATATATGCTTTGTGTAGCTGCGCTGTAGGTGTGGAATACCAATAGCAACCTACCCCTCCAAACCCAGCGACCTGCACACTCCCATGGGGCTGATGTTGCGCTAAAAATATGCATTTGCAGCTGACTTAGCTTCATGATATATTAATAAAACACTAGCGATACGTTGCCTTTACAGAGGCTCACCTCTGGCTATGAAAGTATGACTTTCTGGGCTACGGAAACAAACAGACGGGCTACGTCGGTAGGAAAGGAGTCAGTAGGGAGATCAGCACCATCAGCATCTCTGTCCCAGCTCCTGCAGAGCAGGGGAAGGCAAGTTTTACTGTATGAGAGACCTGGCGACAGAGTGGTTGAGAATAAGTGACTCCTTCCGCAGGTCATGACCACTTACATGTTAAAAAGAGCTGATTGAAAGAGGAAGAACTTGGCTGTATTATGAGACTGAGAAATGAGAAATCTCCATTTCAGCTCATATAAATGGGCATGTCTTTTAGAGATAGTAATAGGCATTTGAGTGTGAATCTTTCTGAATACTACGCGATGCCCAGATGTTATGGCAATGGGTAGCACATACAAATACTTTCGGCAACATATAAATAAGCAAACAAAAGCAATTATTAAAGCCTTTTAAACGTTATGCTCTCTGTACCATCCTTTCAACCCAGTTTTTTTTGTAGTGCTTTAAACGTAACTGCTTACCCAGGAATGAACAGCAGAAAGGCTTTCATAGTTCTTGAAAATAACATAAATTGTGTGAGCTGGATTCTAGTCCCACTGCAGTTACTGTGAGGTTTGCCATTGGTTTCAATAGAACAAGAAGCAAATCAGGGAGGCATCCTTCCTCTTCATTGTGGCAGCCATGGTATAACATTAACACAACAAAGTGGCTCACCGTACAACTTACATCAGTAAGGGGTTTAAATATGTCTAGTGTAATGTTTATATTTTTTTAAATTCACTTTTATGTGAGCCTAATACAGCCAGCCTCATAAAGCTCACTCTTGCACCAGATTAAAGCGGTGTCTTTGTAGCATTTACTGGTTGTTCATAAATCACAGTGGCACTTTGTTACTGTCCATAAGCTGGTTTTCGTGCTAAAGGTTTCAATCATTAAGATGAACAGTATTATCTCAGGCATAGTTTAGTCCTCGAGAAATTATATTGAGGTGCTTTTGTACATCTGGCATTTGTGGAAAATGTGTGTGTACAGTGTGCCATTTGAATGCTGATACAGACGGTACTATTAGCTGCTGTGTTAACAAGCCCCTAAAATATACAGAAAATTCTCTGGCCTATTTATGCAATGCAGGAAAAGTACTTATCACATCAGTTTGTAAATTCCCAGTGTTTACCTCCAACATCTATTTCAAATCAATTTAAGGTTTTCTGAGTGTCGAACACTTAGATTTCAGGTAAAAAAATCTCAAACGCAGAAGTGCCTTGACTTGTCAGACCTTGCAGTTTTTCACCTGTTAATACCAACAATTCCTAAATCCTATTCAGTTGACTCTGAAAACCGTATTCGGGGAGGCGTTCAGTGATCCTGCATTCAAATGGTTAATTTGCACTATGTTCTGTTAAAGAAAAGAAAAACTGTCACCCTGTCATTTTAGAGTCTGACACTAAGCTTGTCAAAAGAGACAGCTGTTAAACTGAATTACTGTTGACATGCAGAGAAACGGCCCTTGCCAGATGTAAAGGACATCTGCGGCAATGAAGTGGTACAGGGTGGCTTTTAAAATGTGGTCATACTGGTATTTGAATAGAGCGTCTATGGCATTAAAACGTGGCCTTGACTCAGACAGTTTAAGGCAGCGAACCAGAGCCAATGAGAAGCACAAAGAAGTGCTGATCTGTTGCTGTATCCATAACTTATGCATGAATATGAAAACAGTGCAGTGTCAAAGCTATTAAGCTCTTATCTTGTATCCAGGAGGATGTGGGTTTAAAACACAGTAGGAAATATTTTGTATTTCTTGGGTCCTTGAATGTGCGGGTAGGTGAGGTGTAAATTCATAACGTGGATTATGCAGGGAATGAATAGAAATAAGTCTTCTTGTCTTCAGCTAACAACTGCTCAGACAAGAATTGCAAAGGGCATTTAAGCTTAGGAAGTGAGGGCTGGATGTGCCTCGCCGGTGTTTCCGATAAGGCTGCCAGCATGCAGAGCGCGTGGGTGGGTGCTGGGGAGGCTGCCCTTCGGAGAGGGGAGCAAATAATAAATGGAAATCGCTGCATGGAGAGGCCTGTAAAGTTTTGTCCATGCATCTTAATGTGATTTTCATAGAAAAGTTGGGATACCAAACTAATTTGGTAAAAAAATGTAGATATTATGAATATTTTATAATTTAGCAATGGAACCAACAGTAGGGAATTCTGCACATTATATAAGTGTGCCAGTCTTTGATTTGCATGTTTTCAGGGTAGAAATAAAGCTGTTTTAGAAAAAAAAAAAGTATCAGTTAAGCAATTTTGCTAAATGTATGAAAAATGAAATGTTATGAGATGAAGCATGTATTCATTACGAAATGAAATTGATGTTTGAAGCTAAAAAAAAAAAAAAAAAAAAATTCAGGCCAAACATAATTTTGAATATGTTAGCAGATCATATCTTGATGATTTATTTGTATGTTTAGCGGTGGCAGAAACCGAAGAGTTTGCCATCTGTGGGGAAGAAGGCAAATGATATTTCTAAGTCATATAGACTAAGCTGCTCCTTTTTGCAGAAAAGCAACAACAACAACTTGCTCTAGGCCGCAAAAATGCTGGAAGAGGCGGGTGTGAGAGGTGGTGTCTTCTTTGTAAGAGGAAAGTTTGCTTTCCAAGCACCTGGGTTTCTCTATGCAGAAAGGTTGCTGTCAGATGAGGTCGACTCGTTCCCCTACGCTTCCCCTAAGGGTGGTGGAAAGGCCAGGGCTCGTTTAGGTCTTGAGATGATTTGAGCTGGTGCCCTGCATTGCTCTGAGAGCACCCCTTTGCCACGGAGAGCATTTAGCACCCTGTGCGACCCAAACTGCATTGCTACCGTTGCCCACCACCGCAATGCCAAGAGGCGGAGGTCTGCGCCCGTGGTCCAGCTGGACGGCCTCCAGATTGCTGAAGAGATGTGTGGTAACGTGTGATTTATGGCGGGGACTCTACGCAGCATGGGGGGGTACTGGGTAGTGCTGCTGCCAAATTTGACCGAAGTGTCACCTGCACGTGTAACCAGCGGTGCTCCCACCGGGCCATATGGCTGCGGGTAGATGGATCACAGCAGCTTTACAAGTACAAATATCTGTGATCTAACACAGCCCATCCCGAAACCGCATTTATCAACAGCTGCCGGAGATCTGCCGTGTAGGAGGGAGGCAGTGAGTAGTGTCCGCGTTTAACCACTGTGGGCAGCAAGCAGAGAGTAGCCGTTGTGTTTGTGTAGGGTCCAGGAGCCAATGACTCATGCTTTGTTCCAGTCTCTGCTGGGAGGCTTTCGAGAGGAGCGGTCTGGATGACTGTGCTCCCCTGGGGTCGGAGCACATGGGTCCATTTTGGGGCTCACGATGTTGGGAGAGTTGGTTCCTCAAGAATAACTTTTATGTGAGGACAACGTAGCTGCTTGACAGCAGCTCGTTTCTCGCCCTGTGGGGTTTGGTAAGATCTCGGTGACAAACAGCGGAAAGGAAATGTAAATCAAAATGTTTAATTAAAAAAGTTTTGAATGTATTTTAGATTGTGGATGACAAACAAGCAGGTGGCTGCCTAGCAGGACCACCGCCATCTCATGGGTGTGCTCCAGCGACCACTGGAAGCCACTGGAGCTTCCAGCCTGGAGGGGTAAGGGCAAGACAGACCTAGGAGGAAATTACTTTACAGCGATTTTCTGCCTTCCCACCCGGCTGCTGTGTGTGCCATTGCCTGTGCTGACCCAGCAACATCAGTACTGAAGGGTCTGCAAAGGCAGATGGTTCAAAACCATCCCTGTGCTGAGACGGGGCTTGGATGGTCGTCCTCACCCTGCCAATCTTACAGGAGTTACTTGGGCAAAACTTCAAATACCTCTTCAGAGGGATGTTGTATGCTGCAATAAAAAGGGCTGAAATCTCGATGTCCTCTCTTCACTGATTAGGTAGAGCTGCAGCTCAGTGTCGCAGGTTTTATCCGGTGCAGACTCACCTATTTACATAAGTTTAACTTTGCTGTAATTATTAACTTTTTACAAACAATCACAAGGTGGAACTTTTAAATAAACAGGAACGAGCTCATTATTAGATGGCAGGTTTTTCTGTGATAGCTCTTATAATATCATAATTAGTTTATTAAAGCTTACCATGAAAAATCTCTTTCTCCTAATCTAAGCTCTTTCATGCAGCTTCTGATTTTGATTGACACCAAAATAATATAACTAACCTATAAATTATAATGTATTATTTAAATGATGTATAAGTGCATCATTCGTAAGGCATTGCAAGGATCATCAGTGTGCAACATAAGCAATTTTAAGAAAATAAAAAATATTTTACAAGGATAATAATAAGGCAGAATGCAGCTCTTTCTGTGAATATTCTCACTCATTCTTATATTAATTGTAACAATCCAACAATCCTGGAAAAAAGTCCTATGTCAACAGCCATCTGAACTTCATCACATAATCAGTCCCAGGTGAAAGATTAAAATCTATGCATTCATCTCAGAAATGCACCCCAACTTTGTGAGCTGTCAAACAAGCAAATATCTGTCATCGAAGTCACCCTAAAGTTCAGGTTTGTAAATATGTTTCTACTCACCTGCTTGTTGATGTTGGAAAGGCATCTTTCTCATTTTATTCAAGCCAAGAAATGAAACTTTCTGAGTTTTGTGTGTTGAGTGGGAGATGCTCTCTGCCTGCTGTGTACTGACACAGCGAGCAGGGCTGAATTACTCCAGCTGAAGATCTACCCCCAAGCTTTAGTTTCCCATTTCAGTATCACAGACAGCATGGGAACTAGGTCACTGACAAACAGAAAATAATGCACAATGGCTTGTTATAATCCATCCATTTGTTTGGGAAACCAGTGATCTCCAGGGAGGGAAAGGACTCCTTGCTACTTTTTAAACACCGCATTTCAAATTGGGGTTTCTAATTCAGCTTTAGCCTGATGACTGTTCATTCCTGTAAGAAGGATCTCGCACAAATGGAAGTTATTCTATCCAAGACCATCAGTGCCGTGGGCTCAGTTTGCTCGGGAAGGCCACCTTATAGCGCTAGTGCTCGGCAAGTACCATTAATGTGCTTTAATTTGGCTGTACAAATCCCATAGGGGAAGATGTGGCTCTTGCCCCTAGAGGTTTGCAGTGTAAAATGAGTTAACAGCACATTTTGGGCTAGATCTGAGTGCATATTACACGTGACTAATTTATTTCTTGAATTTAGCATTTCTCCCTGCCTAAATTGTGATTTCTATGAATACTTTCCTGCATAAATGTATTCTTTTTTTTCCTTTTCTCTGTGGTATGAATGGAAGAAATATATATTTGCAAATTGAGGTGGTTGTTACCTTTCCTTGCTTGGATGTTCATGGCATGTTTCTGGCAAACACCTAAAATTCAGTTTCCAAGGCTGTGGACAGAAAAGGGCATGTCTCACAGAGATAAAGTCAGAGCAATGCAAATAAATATCCTCACGGTGGGATGGGAACCTTTGTCAATGTTGAAAACCGTCAAAGGAGCTAAGCTATGCATGTACGCTGTAGCTCCACGTACAGTCAAAATACGAGGCAACATTTACTCTGGATTTATACAGCTTAACACTGCGGGGAGTTTGGGATCTTCATAAACTGTAACCCTGCGATCTCCCAAATATTTGTAGTGGTGTAAAATCTTTTGCGATCCAAGCTAGTTCGCAGTGTGACGAGTCTCAAGGTAAGGTCATGAGGAATTATATTGTTTCTTTAGTGTAGTTTTCCCCTGTGTGTAATTCTTGAAGGCCAGCTGCAAACTTACTCTTTGCTGACTGGCTTGGTAAACCACGTTCTATATAAATATACCGATATGTACCTGATATGACTTAAGCAAAAGAAGAACCAGAGATGTGCCAAGGAGGAAGGTGGGTCCTTTTTCATCTTTGCATTGAGCATGTTTCTTGTTTCAGTGTTTTTTTCATCAGCATTTCAACTTATTGGAAGCACTGTGAAAAGCCAGGTAATAACTTTAGACCTGGCCCATGCCCTTAAAAGTATTTTAAGATTTATTTCACGGATCCAAACAGCTTCTCCAAACATCAGCCTTTTCTCTTTTTAACGTAAGTATTCTACTCTTCCTGCTTTGTTTTCTTTTTAGAAATGATGTTTATTACACTGAACTGGGGGACCAGGAACCAAAGAGCCTTTTTTCTAAATTAAATGGAAAAGCCATTTTTTTGCATGTATTTTCCCATGTAATTAGCTATTATCTTGCTATAGGTCATCTAATTTCTGACAGAGGAACAGAGTTTTGGTTGGTTTTGCTTTTTCTATGGGCTTTTTTCATATTTTATAAAAGCTGTAGGTGTAGGTAAAGATGGGGAAAGAAGAGCGCAAGTAGTAGTGTTCACTGAGTAGCTGATTTACAGAAATGGGAGTCCCCTGGGGCTGAATTGCAACCAGATGATCAAGACAGTTTGCATTTTATTTATTTATCTGTCTACTTAGCACTTCATATTGTTTCTTTTATATGAATTAATTTAACCTATAAAGCACTCCTTGCAATAATCAATGACCCTTTACACTAAAAACCCGTGGGAAAGATTAATTAAATGAAAAGTGCGCAAGAGGAGTGTTCAACTTTTGTATTTCTAGTGACCCAGATATTTAGTGCTTTCTTTATGCTGAGTTCTTGTGAGTTACAGGAGAGGTTTTTACCTTGAGCCACAGGGAGTTCAGATGGCTTAGAGTGTGGTGATATTTCCCAGACATACCAAATCCAGTTCATTTATCATCAATATCCACAGGAAATAATAATCTGTTTATACATCACATTTCTCTGAGCTCTGCGAGGTTCTTGTTATGAATTCCTTCCAGCTGCTTTTCTCATTCCCACAGAAGAATTGCATGTGAAGGGTTACCGCTTACCCATCAGTTACTCTAACAATTATTGAGTGATAACCACTGGTAATTCCAACTCTCTGACAATCTTTGATAAGGATTTCGTGTAGTTATTATGCTCTAAAATGTCGCCTCACCCATAAAGGTCTTGAACTTCAGGTTGGGTAGCTGACACAGCCACCTTTTCGGGATCCTTGAATAGAAAGAGGTTAATAATACAGAGCATGGAGCTTTTACAGCTATAGAAATTCTGTGTAAAACTGAGAGTCCGTTCGGAACTCCTGCTTTCTGCCCCATGGGAGTGATTGTGCCCCGTTACCTTTGGAGAAGTGATGCCTGCCAATCAGCTGCAGCTCAGCAGGCAGCGATCGAGTTTTATTTTGGCCAATTTTGGGGGGTGAAATTAAGTTTAGTAAAGACATAAATTAAAGGAATTAGAACAAGGTAAAAAAAAATAAACCAACAAAACCAAGCTATGGCTAAGCTCCTTTCCTTGACATTCTTTGCACTGCTGGTTTTGCAGTACGCTGGCTTTCAGTTCGGGTTTGTTCCTCCCTGAATCACTGTTCACCTCTATTAATTTCCTTGCACCTCCCGTAGATTTATGTTTTCTTTAAGATCAGTATGTACCTGCATTCAGACAGACTTGCACCACAGCAGAGCAGATGAGCTGCTCCCATTCTAGTTTAGCAAGTGATCAAATAGAAGCCTGGGAGATCTCCCATCCTGGGAAGGGTCAAGCCACACACACCAGCAATAATTACTTTATTTTTAAAGTAATCTGGGAAAAGAGGGAGAATAAGAAGGAGAGGAATGAATTTTCTATTCAGTTTTAAGGCAGCAAGAATTGAAGTCAATTTAGCTCAACATGCTAATTAATATGTCCAAAGAGCTGTAAAGTGTAACAATAGAGAGAATGAATTCTTTAAAGCGTAGTTGACCAACAGAAATCTGGATGAATACATGTCACTGCCTCTATTTTTGGTTGTCAGCTAATAAATTGCATTAAAAAAGGTGGCAATGCATTAAAGATTTTTGTAAGACTTTGTTCTCAACTGCAAGCAGTTGTAATTGCTGTAGGGATGTTATACTGTGCTGCAGGACAAGGAAGGCAGTGCTGTAAGGGTAAGTTAGGAAAAAGGATTTCAATCCCAAATGGATGAAACCTGAGGTAGAAATGCACGTCTTAACCCCTGACTATGGGTTTTTAGGGAGAAAACGAATTAAATGGTATTAGTACTGTACTGAATCTATTTGTTCTGTGAATCAAAAGCTGGGTATTTTCCTTGCTCCATTGTAATTTTATTGAAGTAAAATTATAGAAAGCTTTAGCCTTAATGTTTTGGCCCAATCTTTTCAATGCTTCAGGGGATTGATATAGGTTACACAGCTGGCTCTCTGTCTAGTTTCTCCCTCACCAGCCTTTGCAATTCAGTGGGACTGACGGATTATAGCACTTTGGAAATCAGGCCGTAAATTCTGATGTCCACAAAACATAAAAGAGTTTGAATTGTGTATATTTTGCCCTCAACCTACCCTATATTCCTTGAAGACAATAGCAAAAAAATCAAATAAAACTGTCTCTTTATTTGGAGGTACTTTAATATCAGAGGAGAGTTGCTTCCAGCTAAGAAAACATTTTTCACAGAACTAAAAATATTTGATATGCTGTTGTATCAGATAAACTTTGTTAGTGCACAGTAGCGCAGTGCTGATAATTTAAGAACTCACAGGATTTTCAGCAGTAAAAGATCCCCAATGAGTGCTAAGCTCACTGGGAAAATGCAGTACATAAATCTGCAGCGAGAGGAGTGGAATGGGAGGGGAGCAGTTCTGCACTCCATTTTGGGAACCCCAAACCATTGTTGAAGGACGTTAGAGAGAAACAAAAATTAAGAGATGATATCTTGGGGCATAAATGTTAATTTGAAAGAATTTTCACGTTAAATATAATGTTGGGCAAGACTCAGTCTGGAAATCCTCAACTCACTGGAGACTCCTGTTGTCATTTGGCATAGGGGGAGATAATCTGTTCTGGTGGAAGAATCAGCCTCTAAATGCAGCATAGTCCCAAAGAATATTCTGCAACCCACTGCTGTGCATTGCAGTTAGAAGTGGTCGCTGGAGGTATCAAGAAAGATGGAGAAAGGTCCAGGCAAGAAAAGCATGGCCAAAGTTGATGGATAAACTGCTTTCATGTGATGGGAGGAAGAACATCACCCTGCAAAGAAGAACTGGTGCTTAAGATGAAGGGTTGTCGCGTCCAGAGTCAGCCAGCCCTGGATGACTTCAGAAGTAATTACGAAGTTGAATCTGGGAAGAGCCGGAGAGGGAACAGCAAAGTAACCAGAGAAAGGCAGCAGAGGAATTTGACAACAAACTCTAGGAAGAAAAAGCAGTGCCATGAAGGGGGAGGACACTCGGGCACCTGTTGTGACAGCTGTGGCTAAGCATACAATGACCAGATCAGGGTGAATAATGAGAGAATCTGCTCATTTAAGAGTGTATATACAAACCCAGCAGGGACATGAAACTGTTTTGCTTTGTTTTACTGATAATGTGTTATTGGAGTCATGTCTCTGACTGTGTCCTAGAGTGGGTTCAAAACAATTACTTATATAACACAGGATATATTTAAGTCAGGGAGGACTGGGAAGGGAGAAATGTGTGTATCTCAATTTCTGGTTAAGAAGCAAAATGAAATTAGGTTTTTCTGAATAGATTTATTGATTTCCGGTTTTCCGGCACAGGGATATCCATCTCAAGGGCTGGATGCCCCTTGCAAAATTTGAACTGGAAAGTAATCAATGAATGAGATTAAGCCCCGTATACATCTCTTGCCAGCTGCTGGTTCATACCCTAACCTGAAATGCATTATTCTTAAAAGTAAATTCCTTAGAAATGAGCTCAGTCTGTGCCATCGCCAGAAGTGAGAGGATGGCTCCAGCCTGGTCCATGGTGGTGGGGACTCGCTGCCGGCCGGGGCAGACAGGTGGTCCCTGGCACAGCCCCTGACATGCCTTCTTGTAATGCTCTGCTTTAGAAGTCGGCATCAGCTTTGGGGTTAAAGAGCCTGATTTTGAAATGGTAAATGCATGGCTCTAGCAAAATTTCTTCCTTACGTGAAAGAAAATTGCATTTGCTGCTCACTTACAGAGCAGAGTAATATGCAGGACATCAGGGAAAACAAAAGGAAAAATAAAACTCAACAGAGCAGTTCTTTGGGCACCAAGAAGTAGCACAGTCCAATGCAACTGCCCGCATTGCAAACCTGATTCACAAATAATGGCATTCTATGCAAAAATAACCACTGCTGCTTTAATTTGAAATGAAAACCATATTGAGAAACTTTGATTACGAAGACAAGATTTGTGGAATGTAAATACCTGGTGGGTGCAGCCAACCAGCACAAAATATATTTAGAGGGAACTGGAGCTCGGTCCCAACTAGAGTGCACTGTGCTTACAGATCATCGTGTACAAGGGATAAACTGCAGCAGGGTTTATCAACTAATTTGGTGGAGGTATGAATTCTTTATCTATTAATCAATGTAGGGAAGCATGAAGCAACTATAAACCATTCATCTCACTTCAGCTTCTTGTTTGAATTTAGTTAAAGTTGTTCTGATTTGATGGGAAAAAATGGAGGTACTTTTGAATATAGAGGTATCAGATGGAGTATCTTGGATAGCGCTTACTGCTGTGAGAGCCTCAGGGCAATGAGTCGAGTAGTTCGGACTTTTTTCCAAAATGAACAGCCATAAAAATTGCTTACAGGGTAAGACCCCTCACTCACAAGTAAATAAAAAAGATGTTCACGGTGCCAGCACCTCGCCAATGGGAATAAAGTTTGTAACAGTGTGAATGAGTTCATCTCTCTCATGCCTGCAGCAGTTTCCCCCTCTTTCATCAGTTTCTCCATTCCTTTATTGTTATATATTTATATGTACAAGGTGGATATTTAATAGGGAAAATTCATTTCTTCACCTTTTATCCTTATCCTAAGTATTTCTACTGCTGTCAGTGTTAAAAATTTCATTAACTGCAGTAGGAACAGTGTCAGATCAATGCTTTCTTTTTTCAAAAAGCCTCACAAAATTGTTTACCTTTTCTTCCCATAATTTCCATGGGGATTATAGATAAGGCTGTAACACCTATACATAGTTTTGCTATGTTTAATACCGCACATGTAGTATGTGGTACAGATAGTTGCAACTGCAAGCATAGAAAGCCCCAGCGGGTGACTTGCATTTAATTTCATTTTAGTTTGACTTTAAATCAGTGACGTTTGCTTCTTGTTTTTTTTATAAGAGAATTCTTTAAAATGCTTTTATAAAATGAAAAGTCATTGCTAAGCCTTAGAGTCCTACCTACAAGACTTGAAAACTGCAGCTTCACTAAAAACCATGCACTAAATGTGGTATACATTGATGCATGCTTATTATGGATAAATACTGTTCTCTAGGTAGTGTCTAGAAATTTTAATTAATTTCAGATACGCCCTATTTTTGCCCACATATGCAGATTTCAAATCTGTGCCTTCGCCTATTTTGACACTGTGCAATGATGTATCTGAGCTTTCAGATGTCTGGCTCTTAGAGTTGTGAAATGATAAAACAAACAAACCCAACCGTTTCAGCCTTGTCAATCTAGTTCTCAGTGGACAGATGCCCTGGTGCTAGAAAAGCATCATCCCATGCAATACCTCTTGGCAGTGTCAAAAAAAAAAAACCAGAGATCTTCTAGACACAAAAGTAAGACTGGCTTCTCATCTCAAAAGAAATCGTGCTTGTGGCCATGCGGAAGCTCCTGGGTAAGGCTGCATGGGGAAACGTGCATAACCTCTGTGTGTGCCGTGCCTCGTTTGTGCATGAGTAAGTGATTTCTGGTCTTGCAGATAATCAATCTGATTTGCTTCTGGAGCAAGTTGCCTCTGGACAGTGATGGATTAATGGGTGAAGGTCCAGGTTTGTGCATTGAGGTTTCTGGAATGAGCTGGGTTCATTGTTAGAGTTTGTGGAGTGCGTCATTAATTAATTAAATGGTATCATTCGTTATGGATTAAAATATATTATTGGAGGCTTATCCAGCAGAAACTGACTAAACTTTCTAAGAAAATGGGAGGTTTGGGGTTTATGTTGGCACACCAGCAGGGATCGCCCTGTCCCACCAGTATATGGCCATGGCTCTGTACCCTTGAAGGCCACTGCTGGAGGTCCCAGCACAGCTCTCCTCTTGAGCAAAGCAGGGGAGAGGGATGAGGCTTCAGGCTGGTCTCCTGCCCACGTAGTCAGTCCAGGTTCAGCCGAGCACCCGGGGACGTGCAGTCTTGGTGGGGCACAGCTCCAACACAGCCCAGCCTGGTGAGGCAGTACCCGCCATGGTGCACAAAACCATCCTGAAAGTCTTGCAAGACGGGTTGAAAAACATGCAGAACCCACCGAATCTGTCGCATGGAAAACTGGCTACGACTGAGGAAGACGGTGAATTGTTTTGGTACAGATGAGGTTTTCTTTTTGGCTAATGATTTGTTTTTAATGTCACACATGGTATCATGAGAAGTTGCAGCATTCGGGCATTTTTAATGAATTCATATTGCTTGCATATTAGCAGGAATATTTCCACTGCAGCAAACACCATAAACAGTTTCCACACTGGGGTATGTTATACTGCTACCAGAATTGGTTCTTCTGATGGTTCATTTCTTTTATGCTGAGAATTCAGGACCAATTCAGCTTGGTTTTATGCATCATTAGAGATTTACAATTACTTTGCTATAGTTTCTTTCTGGAAGCCTATCTCTCATGGTTAATGCTACCGGAGCCCTGTTGTGTAGAGGCTGGTATTAGCCACCTTATAGCAATAAAGCGTTTGAGAAGGATTTAGAATTATGAGTGGCTAAATTCTCCGTGCAGCGACTGTAATACTGTTATCCCTTGCTGAGCTTGGGTTGAAACAATTTTTTTTTTTTCTTCTCCTCAAATTAGAAAAAAAATGCCGTTTTTTCAAGAGGTTTTGAATCATTTACATGTAATTTTATGTTGAACTGCTGCAGTGAGAAATGAGGAATTGTGAGAAATTCCATTTGGATTTCATGATGCTTAAAATACGTTTAGATTGTATTAGTATATAATGAAAAGAAGGCCTCCTCATTTTTTATCTCACTTTTAAAAAGTCTAATCATTATTTGTGACTTTCTTTTGATTTTTAGATTTTACGAGTGTCGTGAAAGTCAATAAATTTCACAAGCTTTGCCTTTGGACAATAAGCAGTGGATCTGTAGGTGTTATAATCCACATAATTCACATTTTAGATAAATACTCTATTGCACTGAAACAAACATGCTAGGCAGTGAATAATATGGGCCCGATCTAAAGGCCATTAAAATCAATGAAAAGAGTTCAAATTAACTTTTATTGCCTTTGGATCAGGCTCTAAATGGGCAAATTACAGTTATGGAGTTTCCCATTTACATACCTGTGTGCTGCATTTAATATATTTTATGGAATTGAAATTACTTGGTACTCTTTTTCATGCTTTTTTAGGATAAGAATTTGCCAAGGGCATCAACAGCAGTTTTCCCAGGCTTCAGCACAAGGATTATATAGTCAATCCACAAATGACTCAAATCTTTGAGAAAACGGACATGGTTATCAGAGAGGCTTTGACGACAGCAAGGACGGGAACGCTATCTGCCTTATTCCATCAGAGATTCTCCTTCCCTCTCATTAACATACTCAGGACATCAGCACCAGCCATCGGGCCCAGGGGAATCGCTTAAAACTTTTGAGGGAATATGCACAAAACCTTGCCCCTGCATTATTTTAAATAGATCAAATCAGATTTGTCTTGTGTGACGTTAGAAAAAAGGCTGGGGCACGGCAGCATTAGGGGAGAGATTCAAAGGTTGCAGGGAATTTTCAAATCCATTGTTATAACTTGGTAATCTTTCTTCTTTTACAGGGTTCTTGAATCCCACTGAGGATGCACAGAGCTGATCTCTAAGTCTGTGATATCTGCTGCCGCTGTAAGTGTGAAAAAGAGATGCCTCTACCTGCTCTTTCTCAGTGCCCTGTAATGAAAAACGCTTTTGGAGCAACACTGGAAATAAGCCATCAAACTATCTGATTAAACCTCTTAGGAAACTGTCACTAATCACCTTCTCTGCTCTTGATGGAATATATTTATGCATTATAAATATACTTACTATGTGTGTGTGTGTGCTCCATAAATCACATTCAGCACTTGTATATGATGTATAAGCATATTCTATAGAATACACACAAATACAGATGCCAAGCTCCCACAGAGTTCATCACTGGAAAATGTTTGAAGGATCTGATCCTTAATATTTAATGAGCAAGATGCTATTTCCTTCCTCAGCTTTTATCTCTGGTTTGGCATAGTCATTAAATTTGTTGTTTCCTTGCAAGATTATATAATTTATGACCTAATTTTAGACTTTTGTGTAACTGCGCTAAAATACTCGTTGCATATCTGGATTTCTTCATGTGGAGTGTTTCAGCATTAGACACCAGCCAGAACATGACTGCTCAGCTATGAGCTTCCCATCAGTAAGGAGTTACAGGCATTAAGGGAAAACAGCCCAACAATATTCAGATGGCATTACAGGATTAGATTATGTTTGTGGGGTTTTTTTTCCCTGTAAAAATATGATTTAGCAGCATTTCCAAAGCCCGCTGTCTGCAGCAGTTGGCAGGAATCCCCAGGTAATATGCTAATCACCCAGCAACTCCTATTACTTAAAATATTTTCACGTAGCAGCTTCTGACTTTCAGACCACTCTGGGACAAATTCGTGCAGCCTTCATTGCAGGGAGGGATGTACGGAGCTGGGGACAGCGGGTGAAGAATGACACTTACTGCTTTAAAGTGACTCTCTTAAGCCCCCTCGCCCTTGGAAAGAAACGGTTTGCTCTGCAGCACCAGCCTGGCTGGGGTGATTTTTTTTTTTGCTGCACGAGGTGTTGCCAGATAACTCCTAAACGAATTACGCTAAAGCTGCAGCCACATTTTTTTGTGCCTTCTGTGTGTCCAGGGTGATTCAGCGGTGTCATAAATAGTGCCATGAGTTTCAGGTATTTTGTCAATTTAAACCATATTGTTTGGACCTGTCTTTCATCAAATTTAATATATCGGCTATTGCATTAATGCGTTTTGAGAGCACTTTATTCTGGTGTTTAAGAAGGAAGTGGCTCGCTGTTGAGGACGAGGTTAGATGCTTGCTTTGTGGCTGCAGTGCAGTTATGAGGCTATTTTCCCCTTTTTCTACCTTACCGCGAGGTACCTAACACAGAAGCCAGAGGTTGGGTGCTGCACCCTCAGACCAGCACCCAGAGCGACGGGGACCATGTACCTGCAGCTCAATGCACCCCTCTAACATGGCAGCTTAATGCAGCGTACGGGCTGAGGTGGGTGCCTACATGAAAGAAAAATAGTCCTTATGAAAAGGTGACATTATTTCTTGGAATAAGATAGATTGGAGAGTGTATCTGCTTGGCTTTAATGGAGCAGTTCCAGGAAAGCAGCAGTGACCAAAGTGTTTTCAGTATCACATAATTCAAGAGTAAAATCATAATTCCAATTACCATTTCAGCCATTTCTGGCCTTGGGAAACCTATGCTAATATTTATTATTGTATGATTGACCTATGATTTCTTCATCATTTACATTAGCAACTATGATATTCATAGTAACATCCTTTAAATCATATAAGCAGATGTCAGCAGTGCATGATGAAGTCACATCCTGCAGATATTTTATTTACTTAGTCCATTTTTTTCCTAGTAAAATAACATTGTGAGATGCATAATCTCACCTCCACGAGGCCTCTAGGGGCATATATAATCACAGAATGCATTTTCTATAATCTCACAAAATGAGTCAATTCTATCTGAGGTACAAACAGTTATACAAAGTCACTATTTCACTTCCATCATTGCCTGACATCATCTTCCACACAGTGCAAGAAAATATTTACTTAGCTCTTTGACATGAATTGCCACAAAGCCTTTGGAACAAAAAATTGAGGAAAGCGAGGAACTAAAATGGAATAACTTGATTTAAAGAATTTAGCCCCTTTTCTGGGTGCAGGATTTAGGTTTGTAACTTTGCCAAATGCTTTCTTATAATGGCCGGACTGGCCATAGACACCTCTAATCTCTGTTCTTCAGTGAAATGCCTACACACAAATCAGAGGGATGCCCAGAACATCCAAAGCTGGAAGCTGATCCTCTTTCTTCATCATCTAAATATTTTCTTTGCCCAAGCGAGCATTTGCCTGGGTGAATTGAGCTGCTGCATTTATTTTCCAGGCAGCTTCCCAAGGCGTGTTGTTTCTGATGCTTTTCCATGCAAAGCGCGGCAGAGCAGGCAATACTTGACAATAACCTCCCTCAAAACAGCTTATTGTTCCATACAGGCATTACCAGCTGTAATTCTTACTAGCTCTAAGACAACTTTTAATTCTTTCTGCCCCTCCCAGCACAGCAGAGTGCACCGACAGGCTCTTTGGTGTCAGACCAGTGCACTCCCAGCTGGGAAGCACAGCCGCTTCTGCACCGTGCAGGTGAGGTGCCAAGGGCAGCCTGGGGCTTGTCACCGCCTTCAAGCAGAGTTGATAGAACCAGATTTATCCATGAAGGGACACTAAGTTTTTTTTCAGATTGTTCCGGTGACATGTCAAAAAGTTTTAGTTCTCCGTTTGTCTTCCGTACCCACTACTCGTCTCCCTGCGTCAATCCAGCCCCTACTTTTGTTCACCTCCAAGAGCACGGCCAGGTGCTTTTCAGTACCTCCTCGGGAAACGTGCCACGTCTGCGGAGCTCAGGGAAGTGGGACCCATCGGTGCCAGCTGGCGAGGGCTGTCTTTGATTGTCTTCATCTCTCATCCATCACTTTTTTACTGAAGTTAAATTCTTCTGAACTTACATTGCCTTGAAGGGTTTACCTGGCTCAGCGAGTGCCAGGCTTAGGATGTGTCAGAGACTTTTTGGATCGTTTTGAACAAATTTTTAAGGTTCATGGGCCTTATAGAGCCTGTCAGGCAGGGGGACTCTTTTCTACTCTCTGGGCATGTAGCCCTGAAAACGCCCTCTCATTTCTAGATGTAAGGCGAGGTAAAAAGGTCAGAATAGTCCTAGATCATGTTTCTGAAGATTGGCGCTATATAATAATTATTAACAGTTTCTGTAACAGTGCAGGTTACAGACATGGGACCAAACACCTGCAGTGAACCTCCCCAGGCAAAATTTTCCTCGGCTTCAATCACAGTTTTTCCGGAGAAGAGACTGCTGGCTGTGCTCAGGGCAATCTGCCTGTTCCTGGCTTAAGAGGCACTTACAATCTATGGCTAAGAGACTTATTAGCAATGTAAAAATGAATTTGAAGCAAGAAAAGTATTCTTCCTAGAAGAAATATATTTTTTGTAAAATTTGTTTTGCTGACAGTAGTAATTGGGCTGACTCCTTGTGACTATGGATGTTACTTGTTGCCCCTTATCTCACCAAAGCAAAGGGTACCAAATACTTTGAACTTTGTAAATAATTGTTTCCAAAGTGTTGGTTTTTTTTCTCTATATAAATTCTTTGGAGAAAAGCTGCCTTCTAATCCTTTCTCTTCCAAGAGTTTTACAGCTCAGCTTCTTCCCACTCTAGATATCTTTTATTTTCCCTTTTTGGGTTTTAATATTTCTTAGATATTAGAAAAGTCTCTTTTAAGGGTAAATCTAGAGCTTTTGCTCAGATTGGAAAAGCCATTCCTAAAGCTTTAATAAACTGGAGAGAGAGAGGAAAAAAAAAAGTAAAAGAACATTATTTCGAGCTGACGCAGATCCTGGGGTTGTGGCTTGGAGATGCGTGCCAAGAGCCTGACCAGTGCCCAGAGCAGGGGTCCTGGCCATCGGTCTGGTTGTTTTTTCTCACTCCATGTACCCGGCTGGTGTAAATGGCCGGCAGAAGGGTTGGCTCTTTGCTGGTTCTTCATGCCTTTTGGGCTGGACAGGAGCCGGGACATGCTCTGCCCCCTCCCCCCTCCCCCGGTGCTCGCTATCCCCTCCTGCACCGAGGAGAGGGGCACGGTTTTCTTACAAACACAGTTTTGTGGATTTTATTTCACTTTTGCAACCACAACAACAAATACTAATGCAGAAACAGGACAGAAAGCTCTCCCAGAGTGTGCGTTTTCAAAGCAGCGTCAGAGGCCTGCAGGAAATCCACGCTTATTATTTGCATAAAACCAAGCACACTCACAGACGTGGGAAAAGTGAAATGCTGGAAAAGCAAGACACAGCTTACTCCATCATCCTGGAAAGTTGAAGGCGAATGTTTTTAGTTATTTGTCTATCTGCTATCTATTTGTTTACTTATTTTGGCAAAAGACACAACTCATGAGAAATGTATGTTTCTAACCGGAGCAGTTACCTCGCTTTGGGTTCTCAGAGGCGACAAGGATGGGTATGGTTTGGGCAGACCTCTATAGCTCAGAAAAATAAATGACAAATGCCCGTGCTCATGTTGCCACTGGAGCAGGGGTGCGTGTTCAATCCCGGTCTTCAGCCTAAGGCAGCAACCTAAGACAGGGAGCAGCAAAGCCCAGGCACCCGTGGGCAGCTTCTGGAGTCGCAGGAGCTTCGTAGCAGATCCCAAAGGAAGGATCCTTGTTGAGAAGCCTTGTTGTGTCAGTCTCAAACCAAGGGCACAAAACCCCCATGGCCAGCATAGGGCTCGTCAGCCCTTCGTTTAGTCAAGATCCAGCTGCTGTTGAGGGATGCTGATGTGTTTGTGTCGTGGTGCCATTCCCCAGCTGAAGGCGGGGGAAAGTAATTCCTGTTAAGCCCAGCCTTGAGATGTACTTCTTGAGTCTTCAGCTAAGAACTTGATGGTAGGCGGCTCCCACCAAGACTGATCGTCCTTCCTTCCCTCCTTCCTTCTTTCCTTTCTTTCTTCCTCCCTTCCTGCCTTCCTCCATTCCTTCTTTCCCCTCCTCCAAAGCCAGCATTTTCAGGTCTTAGATGCCACCAGCAGCTCCCCAGGGGCTTGGTTGATGATTTGCTCCTTGGCCCAGCTGAAGCAGGAAGGAATTTAAAATTTCCAGTATTTTTTTCTTAACAAAAAAAAAGTTTACAATTCCTAAGAAGGCACCTTACAGCAGAGTCCAAATGGGAATGTTTGCATTTGATACCATCCATCAACGCCGCGACACCGAGGGAGCGGCTACTCCAGCTTCTCTCATCGCGGTGGACAGAAGGAGCTGTCAGGGAGCTGCGTGTGGCCGCCGTGCCGAGCGGGGCGGGAGCCATGCTGGCAGAGATCCCTTCCGCAGAGGGGATTTCTGCACTGACAATTTTTGGCTCCTTTAGGTTACTTTGGAGCTGCACAGAATATGTAATGTTCTGCACTCACGGAGGGGCTGACAGGGAACTTAAATACAGATTGCAAAGATAGATCATCTCCCAGCATCACTTTGTTTTCTGCTGCTCTAAAATCATTTTACTTGTTCCTGCAGCTACTATAAAGCCAGAAGAGCTCTCTATATTTGCTTCCCGGATGCCTTTTTCTCTTCTGCTTACAACTATAAAAGCATCTTTTCATGCTCCAAATCAGAGATAAATTGAAATCTCTGCTGAAGAAATAAAATACAAGGCTAATCAAATTGTAGCACAGGAAGCAGCCTTCAGCCAGTGCATTTTTTGAGAGCTATTTTTAGAATATATTTTTATTTTGTCACTCCATATGGGAAGTCAAACCCATATGGTTTGGGAGAATGGAAGGTTGTGCTTTTATAGAGATCTCACAAACCATCCCTGCTCAACCACGTACTTAAACATGTGCTTAAATCCATTTGTCTGCGATGGGACTGAAGCACATAAACTCCTCGTGACTTGGGCCTCGGGCCCTGTCTGAGGTTGTAACAGTATTATTCCCTCCTGAGATGTAAAACTATTCCATATTCGTTAAACCAGTCTCCAGTTAACTTGGTTCTTCTTAATTACAACATTTCTTATTCATACACCTTCCTTTTTTTTTTTTTTTTTTCATTTCTTCTCCATCGTTTGGATGCCCTGATGAACACAATTGGTCCAGTACCAGCCAGGATGCAAAGCTGAACATCCACAGCCATCGCTCTCCTGCTTTTCACAGGAGATGTTGCTGCCCTGCAAATATCGAGATTAATGCAGTGTCGGGGAATATGACTGTATCCTGCCCACAACACCGTGGCACTGTCTGAATATGCTGATGAAGCAATAATTGGCTAGAAAAGGTATCGTACTTCTGATAAACTAAATGTGTAAGATTAGAAACATGTCCTCAGTGTTAAGCCACCAGACTATCCATTTTACTTGTGTTTTAGGTTGTTCCATGAGACTTAACCAAAAATTATGTTTCTCTTAAGGAATTACATGGGATGGTTAAAAACATCTACAGAAAGTTCCTAACCTGGTAAATCCCAGAGGATCATTTAATGAATATTTTCTATTGTAATCCTGGAGCTTCTTCCCATGCAGTTCCTCAGAAGGTGAAATGCCAAATTTAAATCATGTGTTATTGATTACAATTTGAAAGGCGAAATTTACCCAAGCCTGTGTTCCTTGTGCTCCCAACTGTATCACTGACTGCGCTATTGAGGTACCATTCGTATAGGCGAGTAGGGATGCCCCTAAAGCCATGATAACAGCACATGTGATAACAGTCAGGGGGGGGACTTGAGTTTTTCAGTCTTAGCAAATCCTTAGAGGTGTGGGTGTCTGGATCGGCCTGCTGAACGCCCAAATCTAGAATTAAAAATCATCTTGGAAACTCAAAGGTTTCCTGAGGTGCTCTGCAGGCAGACTTTCGCTGCCCGGGCTGGCAGGCAAGCTGCAGGCAGGAGAAATGCAAATCGGGAAGGGTTTTGTCCTGTGGTTCACCCCGGCTGTATGCACAGAAAGCCAAGCAGCGCTGTGCGGCAGGCAAGAGGCAAAGTTAAATTGCATGTCAGTTAGTATGAAATGCTTAAATAACTATTTTAATATGTCCGACATGATAGCTGACTTTGTCTACAAGTGATCTGCGAGACATCGCAAAATGCAGCTGGATGCTTTTATCTGCAGCGCAATGAACAGAGGCTCAGAAATCTGGGTGGTATGGACTAGCAAACACCCTGCAGAACTGCTTTCTGACTAAAGGAGAAGTCATTTTCTGTATTAGTTTTGATTCAAGAGTTGCATTTGGCCCCAACATGGAAGCAGAGCTAAAGAAAGAGCAGGGCGTTGGCAGTTAATATCTTTATGCTCTTTTTTTTTTTCTTAGGAAACAATTCTCCACCATTTTTTTTGGATGAAGTGCAATGGGAATAGGACTGCGCAGCGGAGAATTCGTTGTGGCAGAAGGATGGGAAGCATGGAGTTTTCTGAGATGGTTTGGATGCTGCTTCCACCAAGTAGAAGGGATGTTATACTAGAATTGTTCATCAAAACTGAGACCTCATACGGATTAATCTATTGGAAAGTCAAGGAAACAACCACTGATTTTTTTCCCCACGAATACAAAGCAGAGATCTTGTGTAAGAGGAGACAATGTTAAAACAACCAAGCATCAGAAGGGGCCAAAACGAAAAGCCTGAGGTTAGAGCAGAGAGAAACTGTCAAAAGTTTTAAAAGAAATTTTATAAAGCCATACTTGTATTCAAAATCTATGATCATTTTGAAATCAAAATAACTACTGTTAGATTATTTGCTCTATAAAGCAGCTTTATATTCAGAAAAACCCCCATCACTTGTATCCCACTTTAAAAAAGAATTCTATACCATTCTGAAATCCCAAAAGACAATAAAAATCACCTGGATTTATGATGCTCGGGTGTATTGGAATTAGATGCAAGTAGCTGAGTTTTCCCAGGAATGTTAGTCTGGAATATCTGAATAACACGACTTTTGGACCAGGTGCTTGGGTTGTGTGTGTGACGTGGGTACGTGAGCCCTGTGAGGTGGAGTCGTGATGTCACTGTGTTTCCTGTACATCACTTAGCACAGCTCAATGTCATGGCCCCAGGAAAGCCAAGCAAGAGTTTGCCGGTGACTTCAGTGGAGCCAGAACTTCATCCCAGGCTGGCAGCAGCCGATGGAGAGTGCCACGGGCTGGTGACCTGGAGCAATTTCAAGCCAGTGACGTAAAAGTGAAAAAATTCCTTGTCACATCACCGATCTCATCGACAACCCAGGGTACCCAAATTTCACTTTGGATTTTCTACTGAGTTTCCATTCCTGTTGCAACTATGTAGATAATACGTTAAGGCATTATTCTTAAAAAAGTGAAGAATTAATTTCTTGAAGAGATGGAGGATTTGTAGAAGACATTTGTGTAATTTTGCATTCTAAATGTGATTTATATTTACAAATAAATTTGCATAAAATCTCCAGCTCTTGATGTCATAGTTCTATTTTATCTTTAATTCAGATGCTCAAGAAATGTAAATTATTTTTACAGCTAAATAAAAGCTATACAAAGCTGCCAGGAAAGAGTAATGAGATACACATTGTGCCATGCAGCCATGATAAATCCAGCAGCACCATGGTTACAGTCAAAATGTGAGGCTATCAGCAACTAGGGAATATCAACACATATAGATTCCTCTGACTAGATTTAGCAAACTAATGTTAACTGGGGAAGCTCATGGCACCAGGTCAGCAAAAGAAAATCTTTACCTGAAAGGTAGAGAGTCACCTAAAATGAGGTGGAACAGTCAGTTTATATGGCAAGGGTTTGTTATAGATTAAAAACATCAGCCGTAGTTGGGTCAGGCTCTGCATATATGCTTTGCAGAAATAAAGATATCAGCATTCCTGTAATGTGGCGAGGCTTGCAAATTATTGCTGGATTTGCTAATGATAGTATGGGCTTATAAAATACAGCTTGGTCATGAGGATGGCACCAGCGAGAAGGTATATTTGCACCCCTTTAGTCATTGTGGTAAAAGATTCCAGTGCCGTGGCTCTGGATTGACTAACAGATTAAGAAATGGGTTCCCCTCATTAGAAATTAACTCAAACCTGAGGAGGTAATTATAGCAAACAAGGGTGTGATGAGCCTCAGCTGACAGTAATCAAAGGAAAGTGAACAAAAGGTGCACCAAGCCACCTATGCTCCTCTCTTGGTGAGGAGGCTGAAGGGATAAGTTACCTGGATTTTCAAGAAGACAAACCTTGCTTTCCATGACTTGCTGTAACTGAGGCAGGTAGGTCTTGTCATTCTCTGGGGTTTTTTTTTTTTTTGGTCTCGTCTCTGACTATGTTTCCCAGTAATACTAGGGGGTTTGGTATGTGGTTTTGCTGTTTGCTGCTGGAAGTGCCTTCATCCACCCTGCTCTTTAAAGTTTACATAAAACGAACTAAAGCTGATAACGCACAGCACTGCTGACTTGTTGCTATTCCCTTTTTGCTGAATTACAGTGGTCTTGCTTTAATTAAACTAGTTATTGAGGTCAAACAGTTCCAAGAGTGGTTTCCCAGGAGCTAGGTGACTGCTCCAAGGCTCTTTGCAGGAGGAGGCATACAGAAGACCAGGTGGGGATGAAGGGGTGCATTCGGTGTTTTCTGGATGACCAACAGTGTAGGATGTTTAGAGGAAGCAGCTGTGATGAGTTCTCCTGTAGTGCCTAAATTTTGCAGAATCTGTTTGCTCTAGAGCTGTCGCTGTCAGATTTTATTTTGTGGCAGAGTGTATGGGGAGTAGAGCAAACCTTGTGTTCTGGAATCTGCTGCTTTTCCCTTCTGGGTTTCCTCTTCCAGCCAAAAAAGTAAAAACAGTTTTGTGATAAGATTTATACGGGTACCAGACAGGCCGCTGCATGATGCTGAGCACCTCATCAAATAGGTGCTGAGCCTTTTGAGTCCTGGGGTTTTAAGCGCTGCTGGGTCCTCAGCCTCCCGAAAAATCGAACCCTGTGATGCTCAGTTTTCCTAAGCGTGTGGACAACAGTTTGCAGTGAATAGGGGCAGCCTAAAACTTGTGTCAAAAGAAACGCTTTGTTTTGCTGAATCAGGGCAGTGAATGCATGTGCATCTCGGAGAGCGTGGACAGGCCTGTTGACTCCTAAGGACCACTCATGTGCCTTAATTGACTATGTGCATGAATGCTTAACTGGTTGGGATCAGCATCAACATCCCTGAATGTCAAGCTCTCTTCTGTGTCTATTTTGTAAAGCTAATGACCACCAGGCATTAAAAACCTGGTTCTGGTCTTTGGAGATGCTGAGGCATCTTATTTCATATTTTTTAAAGGTGAATGCCTTCACCTTAAAATAAAATGTCTTTATTTCAGAGACACTGGAGCATAGAAAAGTGGAGAGCTGTAAACTTAACGTCCTTGGAAGTTTAAGGTTTTTTTTTTTTTAGTGTCCATAACTTAAAAAAGGAACCAAATAATGCTGCTTAGAAACATTTAAAACCAAAAAAGTCATGCTCGGCAGGCAGTTCTTATGACAAGGCTCTGCCCAGAGTGAATTTTTATGCTTGAGTTATAAACCCTTGAAAAATGGGGATCCTAATGTAAAAGCTGACACAGCTTTAACTAAAGCAGCTCTAGTAAGTGCTGCTATAATTATTTGCTCATTAATTACAAATTTTGCAAGACACGAGAGTAACACAAATTGGAAAATAGGAATAATTATCAGTAATAATGCCACAGAAGCTGGACACATTGAAAGTATCTTCCTCTTTAAATTTAATAATAGCAAGACAGCTAGGAAACTAATAAGAAATACATAATTGAAAATTAACCTTGCAAATCTGCTGTTAATAAACCATGGTACTCCTGTGTTACAATAATTTTACAGAGCCCTTAATTTGCATTTGAAGTGTTATTCCAGGTAATACTTTGTGTGTTCACAACAATTGCTATGCCTTTGAATTAAAACAAAAATGCAAAGGGAGGATTTGGTATAGCTGAACAGTACAGAATAGTATATACTGTAGTTTTTAGTAGCTCAGAGCTCGAATGAGTGGAAACTAAACGAACAATGGCGATTTTTGTGCCGGCTGTTATGGCTGAATGCTGTTTTGTTATTGTTGAATTCGCCTATTGTGGTGTTCTGCGCTTTCATCCTTAGCTTGTGTAAGTACACCAGTTGGGCTGTTGGATCGCTTGTGCTTCCTCATCCTCCGAGGTGCGAGGCTTGATTATTTGGGGATGTTGAAAGCATCCGGTGCCTTGGTAACAGGTAGTGTGTGGTCCTTGAAATACTCTGCTACGGTGCGTGGTTTTACCATTGTGCTTGAGCTGTTTTAATGGATCTAATGGGGGCAGGCTGCTGGAGGCACTGGGGTTTGCTGAGCAGGGTAAGTCAGATTAGCCTGCGGTTTAATGGAAAGGTGTTGCTTTACTGCAGGTTGGCACCTTGTGCCTGAGGTTTGCCCATGGCTTTCCATTCAAAGGGAGATGGTACTCCCTTGTGGATGCTTTATATCTGTTGCCAATCAACAGAAGTCTATAAAAATCTGGTAAATCAATCTAGTTTGCAAGTAAGGATGAAGGGAATTCTTTAGTCAAAACTCAGTCTGACTCAACTGCTCTCGCTAAGGATCTCCTGCTCATAAAATAAACCTGATGAATATTGCTGCCTGCTCCTTGCATTCAGTCACAGAAAACTTGTACGTTTGTAGCCAAGAAGTGTTTTGCAATTTTGGAGCTTGTATCTACTGAGCTCTGAGTGCTCAGCTGAAAAAAGAGGATGGACTGTAACAGAGGAACAGTCTTGACTGCAGGCTTGTACTTATATCACAATGTAAATGGGAGTGGAGGTATATGCAGGGTTTCCAAGTTGTGTAGGGCCAAGCAGCTTTAAAAAAAAAATAAATAAATAAGCCGGAGACCTACAGTGTTTGGCATCAGAAAGGAGGAACATTGTACACAAACAATTAGGTTAAGAGTGTGCACTGCAAACGGTTTCTGCACAATTCCAAACTCCATCGAGGGCTGCATGTGAAATGTTGGCTTCTTTGTGCAAACCTACAAATCCTAGGGAAAAGGCCATTAGGGGTCAGCAATTCAGCTGTTTGTCTGCTCACTTTATGTAAGAGGTTAGCAGCAGTATGCTTTTTGTCCAAAGCCAGCAATAGCAGGAACAGCTTGTTTCTGAAAGGGCTGTGGCTCCCCTAGTAGTGATAGAAGAAGGGGTCCTGAAATAAACCTCGAATGTGGATAGTCTTTGGTTTGACCTTTTGTCCATTTATTTGGCTATAAGTGTATGCTTAGCACAGCATTTGACTCCTGTCACTCCCTTCCCTAGCAGCCTATATAGCTCAAGAACCACCAGTGCAGACTTTTTTTGCTCTATTGCAGTACGTTTCAGGGAAGTTGGAAAACATCGCAATATGGGACAATAAGGCATTTTGGCTGCCCGAGCTCTTCCTCCAGAGGGTCTCGGGGTGTTGTATGGAAAAGCAAGCCTTCCATCCCCTTGCAACCTCTGGGTGAAGTCCCAACAGCATTGCAAATCCTGGGGGGCTTCAGCCCATGGGAGGAGAGGATGGCGATGTCCCCTCCAAACACCTTTAAAATCAGTTTTCATTTTTGTATTCTTTTTTAAGATGTAAACTGACTTTTAGGTCTCTTCTGCTTTGGGGGCAAACCATGGAAAGCTCTCAAAACGGTGGAGCGGGGCTTATTTGTGTGAACTCAGCGTGGCTGCGTCTGACTTGAAATGTGCTGATGTGAGGAGAGCTTCACTTGAGCCATGAAGCTTTGTTGTGGAAATGAAGCAGAGTGAGGGTGGGTGTTCCTCAGCTTCACCCCAGTCAGGCTGTAACCATTGCATTTGTGAATGTAAGAATTAACAGCATGGAGTTAAGAGATGACCCAGAGAGGGACTGTTGAAGACTGTTTAGATGCAGCTTCCCTCCCAGGTGTGTCTGTAGGTCCTGTTGGCAGTTTCCTGCAAGACCAGAGCCAGTGCTGGGGTTGTGTTGGATTTCACATGGGAGCTCAGAAGCTCAGCCGGCCTGAGAGAGGCACTGAGCAGAGTTTCTGGGTGAGCAGAGGCATGTCTCGGGTAGAGAAAGCCTTGAGAGCTGAATGGATGAAGAAGAGCAGGGAGCAGGCGGTCACTGCTCCAACTTTGGGGAAAAAGGAGATTTAAAATACCCTCTCCTCTGTCTGAAAAACAGGAGGCTGTGGGAGAAATGTGCCTCTTAATGATGGTCCTGAGGCAGCCTTTGCTAGTGATTCCTGATCAGTATTCTGTTCATCACCACTTTCTCAAGGAAAGACATAAAGGATCAACTTAGCCAAAAGGAAGCTATTTTTAGAAGAAGGAGAGATGATTTTTTTCCCTAACAATTCTGCTGTTATTTATGTTGCATAGTTCTTGAGTTATTTCAGTGGGAGTTGATGCAAAGTGGGACGGTGTTTAATGTGTGGAAGGATGGTGAGATCCATCCTACAGCTGTCCTTGCTATTTCAGGGCTAGGCTTTGATAGTCTTTCCAACCTTGCAAATTGGATGGCACTTTTTGGACATTATCAAAATGTTGCTGATTGCGAGGGGTGTTTGTCATCTCCAGTCCCTTTGGCTTCCAGCGCACTGACCATGCTTCTGCAGTTTGTCACTGCAGTATATTTTAACCTGTCACTTAACTCACCCATACGCGTTTTTAAAACACTAAAAAGCAACTGATAATTCAAAGAGCGCTCCAAGGTAAAAATAAAAAATGTTAATACTTTTCATCGATCGAAGCTAATTTATGCGAACTGGGCTCTGCTCGCAACTGCAGCAAGGTATAAATGGTGACATCATTGAGCATGAGCTCTGCCAACCTGAGTTAGTGTTGGCATGACAATGGAGTGATTTAACTATTATGATCTCACTTAATATTTCATACTTAAAATGTAGCCTAACCTGTAATTCAGGGTTATATGAAATACACATTGTAGAGTTGTTTCAGAACAGATTTTTGACACAAACTTTGCAGTTAAAGGAAATGTTTGAGTGACATACATACTGTACATGCTGTTATTCTGTAAGGCTGGTGGAAATCCTTTCAGAAATGAAAATTTACTGTGGAATGTTTTCTATTTTTTATATATGTGTACATGTATATAGACACATGCACACAAAAGGGGAAAAAAATCTGGAATGTTGTCTTAAGCTTTCTGATACGAAATCATCACAGGAGAAGAAAATCACTTGCATCAAACAAATACAGCTGCAGTTTTTAAATCCCGAACCCTGTCATCCTCACAACAATGACAACAACTAAATAGTGTAGACATGATGGGTTGTGAGTTAGAACTTTTAACAATTTTAGCTTCCAGCCTTTTTTACAGAAACAGTGCTAAAATGACCTTGCATTCGGTGAGGGAGGTATTGCAGCTGGTCTGAAAAAGCATCAAGTAAAGCAGCAGAAAGAAAAGCTTGTTTACTTGACACCTTGCATCCCCAGGTGTGTGACCAATGGGGGAGGATGTGCTTCTTCTCCCCATGCCTTGGTGCCAGCCCCTGCAGGGGGAAGCCTTCAGTTGGTTTGCTCATCTCGCACTTTTTTCATATTATTTGTATGAGAGTTAGAATAACAATGTTTTCTTAGATTAGTGCATGGTGAGGTATGAGAGTTAGAATAACAAGGTTTTCTTAGATTAGTGCATGGTGAGGAGACGCAGAACTTAGGCTGAGTGTGTTGATGGAAAACAATATCTAAGCTAACGATGCCTGAGCTGTAGAACAGTCTGACCAAAAAGCAAATGGTGACCGGTAGCCTTCCAGTCAAAACTGTGTGGACAAGATATTTACATTTCTTTAGGATGAAACTCAGTGGATGTGGGAGGGCTTAGCTGCTAAACCTTGGCTGCAGCAATAGGAGGTTGGGACAGATGAACCACGAAAAGCTTTTCCTATTTGTGTGGGTTTAGGCAGTCTTCTGGCCCTGGCACTGTACCTAAAGGATCGATGGCTGTGGGGATGACACCAAATGTGGGGAAGTAGTCAGTAAGTCAAAGGACAGGACTGCCCTCTAACAGTCTTGGCAGGTTGGAGGAATGATCTCATGACCCTCATGAAGGCCATCACAGATGATACAAAGTCCTGCACCTGGTTTGGAGTAACTCTATGCAACTGTACAGGCTGGAGACTGGCTGAGAAGCAGCTTTGCAGGCAAAGACCCAGAGGTCCTGGCGGGAAAGCAGAACATAAGTTGTCAGTGTGTCCTTGCGGTGAAGAAGTCAATGCTCGAAGCTTGAATGGAAGAGGCTCTGCCTTTGAAGTTGGCCCTGTTTTCAACAAGGGGTTCAATCAGAGAGCCTTCAGAAGACCCCCTCCAAATGACATTATTTTGTGATTAGTTAACAGAGCCCCTTTGCAACTGCCTTAAAGGGTAAGAAGGAATGATTTGGGGGTAAGGTTTTTTTTCCCTAGGAATGTGGTATTATTTGCACCTGCAGTTCAATTAAGTCTGAGATTTTGCAAAGATTCGTTCTTCATGACCTTAAGGGTCAGTGTTGCTGCCCCTTTTTGGAAAGAAAAAGGATGATGAGTATCCCAGAAAGAATGTGGTCAAGCCTGGAGTCTGCAAACTGCCTTGTTGTCTGGGAAAATGGTCTTTTTTTCCATGTAAGTGCCATGTTCTGTGTCATGAAACCAGGTCTCGTTGCTCATTGGTGGCCACCAGCAGCCCATATTTGAAAGCCTGTTTCGGTGGTTACTCAACATGTCTGAGGCTGACATATTTCATATTTAAGCAGGAAGGGTGCATTTCATTGGTAAAGGTTTTTGCACCCATGTTTGAAAATGTTTTACAAAGACATTTTCCACACCAGTAGAATGACTTTATCACTGCTATAAATACTTATCAAAAGCAATCATTATTAGTTCAAGTGTTTAAAATATAGTGACATCAGTAGCAGTCATCAATATGAGTCTTTCAGTTGAATTAGGATAACAGGAGGAAGGGGGGGTTGCAAATCCAGAATTCTAGAATTCTCAGTTTATTAAATGTTACTTTAGGATTTTTTTTAGTCCAGAATGAATTTCCAGTCTTCCTTACAGCTGATAGAAAATTTTATGGTTTTTCAATCAGAATTAGTTTAAGCCACTAGAAAACACCCTTTGTTCCTATATTGATAGCAACCCAGTATTCTCCTTTCTTCCTGTTTGGCCTCCCCTGCCCTGGATGCAATGGGAGTAAACACAGTAGAAGGATTTGTATTACCAACAAAGAACAACAATTGCAGCAGTGTTCAAATTTACAAGGTTTGAGGATTGTAATTGGAGTTTATGAGGGCGGGGGGTGGGGTGGGGAAATGTTTATCCCACTTCATTTTTAGAGGCTCTCCATGTGTGTTATCCGTGCTTATGGCACAGGGACAAACGTTTCTCCACATATCAGAAATAATTCTGATTCTGTTCCAGAAATAGCCTAGGAGC
>VYZV01045446.1:95170-144954 GCA_013401275.1 Pandion haliaetus
TTTTTTTTTTTTGAAAAGCATAGGAGGTAAAAGACCTGCTGGTTTGGGTTTTTTTTTTACCACATCAAAGAAAGATTTGTAGACCACAAAATATCTGCAACATCTTTATGGTTCTCCTTAGTCATTGAAATACTTGTAAAACCAAGATACGGAAACAAGGATGTTTCTTTAATTTTTAAAATGACCTTGAGGCTCAAAGTACAACTGAGGCAACTTGATAAACACAAATGCTAATGTTTGTCCTACCCTCTCCTGTTGGGGGAACCATGGAGCAGACACTGTACTCAGGAGTCAGTGCTGGAACTAGCTCAGCATCCATCCCTGCAAATAATGCTTAGCGTTGGGATAGCCTGCAAAGAGGGAGGGATGGGGGATCTTCAGAGAATTGCCCTGGTGAGCATTTGAATCATGTTTGAGGCTACTATGTTAGTTTGACAGGTAGAGTGCAAACCCCTGTGTTCTTAATGACTAAATTACCCCTTGAGCCTTTATAGGAAAGGAAAAAAACCATATTGTCTCTATAGGCGGAAGAGCCTGACTACCACCTAGAAGTCAAATAATAAGCACAGTGAACCAAATCTACCACTTCTGTCCTATTTCTTCTTTTCATCTCCTGTTGATGCTTTTACCACCCGAGAAGACCGTAAAACCACTAATACTTGTTAGACTTGGGCAGAAAGGTTGATCTGTGGAGGGAGGCTGGCTGAAATGCTTGATCTCTGGCTGGCTTCTGAGTATGTTGTCAGTGTTTTAGTCCCCATGACTCAGCCACTGCTTCTTGTGAGTCTATTTTAGTAAAGTGTTACTTCAATAGAAGAGATTGCATGAATGAATGGAAAGGTTGAAATAGCATCTTAAATTCCTGGAGAATGTGTCCTTCAAGCTCTATAGTGCTGAAAATAGAGTTCAACTAAAGGATGTGAACTGTTATCAAAAGAAAACACAGTAAGACACCCTCAACCCCAGTGTGGCTGATGGTAACACCAGGTTGTGGAGGTTACCTTTGTCTGATGTGGGGCAGTAGCAGAGGTGCCCCTTGCTGGGTTGGGGGTAACGTGTGCAAGCTTGCCTGCCTTCTTGGTAAGCTCCACCTGGCCTCTGGGACTGAAGAGCTCTGCCTTGGGAAGGCCCAAGGAGGAAAATATGGCCCACATCTGTAGTGCGCCTTATTACATGCATGGTGTCCCCTGGGACACAGGAAATGTCTACCTGACCTGTAAGGTCATATGCATTAGTCCATGAATTTGAAAGTCTTCCATCAGGGAGGAACTTAGTGACTTCAGAGTGAAATGTAAACTCTGTTCCTTCCTGTTGGGGTTGTGAATTGGCAAGACAACTTCTTTCTGGGAAAGTTATCAATATTTCTTTTGCCCTTTCTGAAGGCTATTGCTTTGGAACCTGTTTCATGTTAGGACTTTATGGGGAAAGGACTTGCCATAGGACATCTTGGATTCTGGCAGGCCTGTGTGTGCCTGCTGGATGGTTGTGGCTGCCTGAGCTCACTGAGGTTGGGAGACCTCTTGGCAGAGGGTCATGTTTGCCTGTCGCCTTGTCCTCAGGACCAGGCAAGCCTGTGGCAGATGTTTGCCCAGAAGCCATCATGCTGCCTGGAAGGTTCCTTAGGACATTAATTAAACAGCAATACAGAAAACACATTGGGACTTATTTCTTCCATGCTGTCTTCTGTGAGAAGGTTTAAATCTTAGTTATCTTCCAACTCTGAAAGCAATACTTCAGTCCTTTAACACGGTCACTTCTTTGGATAATGTCTTACCCTAGCTCTGGCAGATACCTGGACTGCTTTTCCAGCATCTTGTTTCTGCACTGTACCTGAAAACTGTTTTAGTTTAATTTTACCCCCCTGTAAAGTTTCCTTTCATTCATTGCCTTTGCTTTTTTTTAATCACTTTTTATGCTCTCAACTTCATTATGCCATTGTTCCAATCCTGCTCTGTATTTGATGTTTTATAACTTGTCTGCCTTTTTTTCCCCCACTGTTGATTACTTTTACATTTCTATGTTCCCTCACACTGGCTTTAAAAATAAAATAGAAAAAAACAACTTGAACATTCCCTGTGCAATTACTGTGAGGTGGTATGCATAACCCTTGGGCATACATTAATTTATCTTTGAACACTTTCTATTTCCTCTGTGTCCTTTCTCTCCCCAGCTTTATCATGTTGAATTTCACCCTGCACTTAGTCTCCCAGCATTGCTCTGCTAAAATCTAATCTACTTGTTTTCTAACTTTTAGTTGAACATTAATCCTGGTGAAATCCTTAAAGACTGCAGTCCTGATTCTCCCCCACACTTGCATCACCAGTCATAATTGCTGTTACAGAAGCCTTGCTCAAGAATTACTCCTTACAAAAAGCCATCATCTTTCCACGCATACTTCAGATGATGAAAATAATACTTGCAGGAAGGACCCACTGTAGGACTGTGCACAGGAAAGAAATAACTTTTTCACAACATTTACAAGTGTTGCTCACATCCTTTCCCCCTCTCCAAATTTCAGCCTTTCACTTCAACGTAGTCTCAGCTGAACATTTAAGCATCTGCCTGATTTTGAGCAACTGAGCAATTGGTCACAACTATAACTGTTTTCCTTCCGAGTGTTGCTCTGCCCTTTGGGCTACAGCTGTACTCTTTCTCTAAGCTGGTCTGTAGACCAAAGTGGTTGAATTCAATGGAACCATGATGGGGGTGAGTGCAGGGACAGCACTGGTGCTCTCTTGCTGGGCATGGAGGAGCTATGTGGCAGGAACACTGGTGGGACCCCCACCACTGCTGCTGACCCTGGGGCATGGTGCTTCCTGTGAAAGGTTTTTGTAGCTCATGCCATGGAGCAGACATGACTGTGGGCCGTGTTCCTTGGAAAGGAGTGGAGCATTTAGCTGGATCATGCTAGAGTGGAATTAAAAAAAAAAAAATTGCATCAGCCCATGTAACTCATTGCTTTGGGAACCAACTGGACCAGGGTTTGACTTTGCAGCAGTATGTAAGTTGCATAGAAAGCACTTTAACAGATAAATTGGCAATAAAGAGTCACTTCCATCCTACAAACACGGACTTCTCATCTGTCTGGCAATGTGTGGCTTGGCAAATGCGGGGACAAGACGATGGGTCCAGTGAGACTTGCGTTAAAGAGAAGGGACAATCAATTGCTGGTAAGGGTGTTCAGTGGGTGATGCTCTGCAGAGTAAGTGTAGTGTCCAGCTTTTCTTCAGTGCAGAGAAGGGAATAGATGTATATGCTACAGACCTGAGAAAGCAGCCTTTTGCATGTGACTGGTAAGACTTACTGGTAAGACAGTCTTCTGCAGAGTGATTTCAGCAGATACCTCTAGTCTGAGACATACCTTTGAGTGGTGAGGAGAGCCAGCCTGGCCATGGCAATGTCCTTAAGTCTCTGGTGAAATGTGCCTACATTGGATCATGCTGAGATCACTCAAGGCTGCAGCAGGCACAGAATGATGGAAAATGTGTCATCAGGACCTGTGAGAGAGACCACCTGGAGAATGTCACGCCAGCAGTAGAAGCAAACTGCCTAGAGGTGGGTAGTAGTGCAAGGAACGAAGAGGACTTTATGTCCATAAGATGTAGCTGTACCTGGAAGAAAGGCAGTAGTACATGCTGTGAGCAGGAGCAGCAGCTGGTGAAGGAAGGGAGACAGACTAGCTGCTACATGATGTCCTTGGACCCAAAGTCATAGTATCGTTTAGGTTAGAAAAGACCTTTAAGATCATAGAGTCCAACTGTCAACCCAACACCACCATGTCCTGAAGTGCCCCTTCTGGGGCTTTATTAAAAGGATGAGGTGCCTTCAGGTGGATTGAGAAGACAGCTCTGGCCCAGCAGCAGTAATCACCAGAAATATCACATTTTGGAGGACTGGCTTTCTCACCAGATGTCTGTGGTGCTGGCAGGAGAGGGCAGTGGCTTGTGGCAGGTTAGTTGCTGCTGGTCGGCCACATCTGTGATGCTGACCCTGGAGCAGGTGAGCAGCAACCCAGCAAGCACCTGTGGCAGGGGTAAGGCAGCACTTGCCAAAGGCACTGGGACATGGGTCTCAACATGGATACTGCAGTTCTGACACTTCCATGAATTTCCTTGAAAACAAACCAACTTGGGTTGGTAAGCATAAAGTCTACATGTTAATGAACACAAAGGTCTTGAAACAGACTCCAGATGAGCCCTGGACTTTTCTAGATCTGTAAAACTGTTTCCTGAAAACTCCCAATGGCTAATTCCGTTAAATGTACTTCTTTGTAACCACATAAAATCAATTATCAATGCATATAAAATAGTATCAGTGTTGAAACTTTCTGAATGTATATGTCTTGTTCTTCCATATCTTTATCTAGTCCTTGTGTTATCATATGTAATTAACACATCTAATGAAATATTGACTTTAAGTGACCTCATCAATGTCATGGCTTATTAAGTTTTGTTTTTTCATGTAATGTTACTTTTCCTCTCTATTGAAAGATTACATTCATTTGTTTATCATAATTTCTGAGCTCATATATTTTGGGAAATAAAATTGAAATGCCACGTGCTTTCAAGAAACACCTTCAAGCACAGTAAATGATGTATCTGAATGTATTTAATTTTTTATAAAGTGCAACATGAAAACATGTCTTTACCTTCATTGCTTTTTCTTTTCTACCTCCCACCTACTGCATTTTTCTCCAGAAAGGCAGCAGGCAAAAATAAGAATGAAGATTTCTTGTGTTAAATGAAAACAACTTAAGCATCTTTTTTTTTTTTATTTGGCATTTAATGTCAAGTGAAAATTTGCAATCAGAATGCATGCTTTCAGTTCAAATTGAAAAAGTATTCTTCACAAATAAGTATGTGTTTGGAGGGGGAGAAAGCTCTAATTGTAAATGTTGGTTCTCACAATAAATATTTTTGTAGTGTATTTGAATTGATTGATCTGTCACTTTTCTCAGTAAAGTGCAAAATCAGATCAACCCACATCTTGCTTATTTACATGGCCAGCTTTAATTTATCATTAGTTATATTGAGTACTAAAGCTTTTAGTGCAAAAGATACCTCTTTCACTTAATGGATAATCATTTAGTGGAATACAATTTAAAAAAATTTATATGGTATCTCTGCCATGGCTGTAACCTAACCTCAACATGATAAACCTTCTCCAGTAGGATTAGCACTTTCTGGTGGCTTTTGCCTGGGTATTTGTCTAGTCATTAGTTCAACACCCAACTTAGCCACAGTATACTGTGATCTGACATCAGGTACTTGACACAGTAAAAATATTTCTGGGTTTGGCTGTACTTTCCGTTGGACTACTTTGTGTCAGGTAATTCAATAGGATTTCAATCCAGATCACTGCATCTTTTTAATTAGAAGATAAGAACAAGCAATTCAAGGCAGAGTCTGAGAGAACTGGAGAGGCACTCTATCCCTGTGTGCAAGACAAGGGGACAGAAGCTGTACCTGGAAAACAGACGAAATGAAAACAAGTTCTTGAACAAATTATGAGAAGAGACTAGACGGATCAGGATAAGACATTTTGTTTTGAATTGCAGTGAGGGGCCGTGGGGAAAGAGCTGGCTTTTCTCAGCAGTTGCTTTTCTGGGCACTAGAGCGGTATCTGCCCAGCCTCTGAAGCACAGAGGGGTGGGAATGTCAGCCTCTTCACAAAGAAGCCCCTTAATTAGGGATGCAAGTTTGCTATAACTTCTTTTAACACTTGGATAGTCTCAAAGGATGAAGAAATCTGACTTCAATCTGTTTTTCTCCTTTCCAATGTCCTTATGTTGCTGAGCTGCAGCAGTCCTGTGAGGTGGCAACAGTGGCACTGTAATGTTATATGTGCTGAAGTCAGGGCAATCAATCTTACCATGCCGGCACAGGGTAGCGTAGGTGGCGTGACAGGTTGAGTTTCCATTAAGGGGTAAGCGTAACCTGCAGGAAGGAGCTGAGAGGAGTGCTGTGTAGGTTCAAGTGTGTATTGAAGCCTTTTTTGTCAGGGTGTATGAGGAGATCTTCAACGGTGTTTGGACCGAGATGCTGGGAGAATGACTGACAGCTGTTTAGTGAGGAAGACTATGCTGAAAGCTGGACCTGAGCTCACCAAACTAAAGTTTAAGGGCAAAAGCTTTGAATGAATGCATCATTCAAGACTGAACAAGTGCATCCCTCATTAACAGCATGGGTTGACTCTGCTTTTTGCACTAAATGTGGGAAAACCAGGCTTCCCATGGCTTTAATTGGGTTTTGCTTCAGCTAGTGTGTCTACCTGGGTTTTGGAGCTGTCATTGTTGTGGAGTAGGATGTCCTCTCCAGCTCCTGCTGAAGCCTAATGTCAGCCCTAATGCCTTATGAGGGCATGGCCAAGGTCCATCAAGGAGGTGACAGGAGGGTTTTGATTCTTTTTTTTTTAACCTGCTACTTTCTTCTAACTCTTCTTTCCAAAGCCCACAGTGGATTTCTGACGTGCGTTCCTGAGCTCTCATGTTGTTTGAGATTTTTTTTCTTGGCATGGAGAGGCATACTGCATGTTGCATGTGTTTTTTCCTCTTTCTGCTAAAAGAGAACACTTAAAAAAAAAACCCAACCAAACAAAAATAACCCCCAAAAACCCCCAAAACATAACAACAACAACAAAAAAAAACCAAACCAAGCACCCACAAAACCCCCTCCAAAACTACAGGTTGCCTTTTTAATGACTTTTTTTGTGTGCGTAATAATCCAAGGCAATATCTAGAAGCTTCATTTTTGGAAGGGATTAACAAAGACTGTTTAATATCTTTCATGAGGCGTAGGGACTGCTGGAAAGAAAAACAGCAATCCAGAGCCAGTTATGTTTTCACTGATGCCTAGAATTGAAATACTGGTTGATTTTTTTTTTTGGCAACTTTTCTTCTTGAGGAAAGAACTTCTGAGTGCAATCAATTAAAGAAAGGATCTGATTTGCTTTGTAATTGTTTTTCTGTCTGTATGAATGATGTAAGGGCATATTGGAAGAATTTACTTCACTACTCTGTCTTTTCTAAAATAACAGGTTTACTGGTTGATTTATGGGTTGTTTGTTTTGTTTTTGTTTTTCTGTCTGTAGGTGAGAAAAAGGTTAATTTGCTTGAGAAATCATGTCTGTGCCAGAGAAGGTCAACTTGTTCCATCATCGTGTACTGCCATTGGAGGCTGACCTGAACCTAAACTCTGTGGTTTAAGGGAAGAATTAGGCATCCTGTTTTTCTGCATGCTTTTCCTAACATTTGTTCTCTCCTCCTTTTTCCTAGTTTCTCAGAAAAGGCAGAAGGGTGTGCCTCAGTGGTTACTTGCTTATATACTCCACAGAACTGGTTCTGTTCCCTGTAAAGTCATATTTTTGACGTTCTGCTTCAAAAACTTCAAGCGTTGTTGTGGCCATGCCAAGCTCATGGCATCTCTCATCCTCTGACTGACCAAAAGCCAAAATACCAAGAAGTCTGTTCATGAACTGTGTTAAAAGCAGTGAAGAAATGTGCAAGTATATCAACCAGGAAAGACAGGGAATATTATATTTGTCAAAGAGCTGTCCATAAAGATAAGAACATAGCAGCCAGTGAGGTTCCTGGGGATGTCCCCAGCTCCTCCTCTTCCTCGGCTGCTTCACTGAACTATTTCTGTGGCTTGTAGGATGTGGACCACAAATGATGGATGACCAAGGTATTGTTGGAGTTTAAACCTTTTGCAATGCCATAAAAGCTAATTAAAATAAAGGGGTTTCACGTTGTCTGTTTTTTCGAGTCGAACAAGTTTAATATTAATGTAACAGAACTGGGTGTCTGGTTCCCTGCTCTGTCACCCACTGCTTGCCGCAGCTGAATGCGAAACATCAAAGTGTTTGAGTCTCTTCTGTTTAATTTGGGTTTTTTCTGCTCCTTTTTTCTTTCTCTTCATATGTTTAAGTTCATGTACATAATACATATTTTCAATATGTCTGTTCATCATCTGTCAGCAAGCAGAGTGGTGGTGATGGAATATTTTAGGGCGATAATTTCAGAGAAATGTTAAGTCTTACAGAAACAATTTTGTTTCTATTTTCCAGATATGTGGTGAGATTAAAGTCTGGTTATTGGACTTGTTCTGCATATTTTGCCCATGTGCATTTTATAAGGCTATTTAATTATTATTGTTACGTTTTGACTTCAGTGTGCTTCTCCCCCCTCCCTCCCCATTTTATAGAGCTAACTGTAATAATTCTGTAACTTTATTTTTGCAGAGTAATAATTAGCTTGTTTTCAGTTCTGGAGAACCATGCTCCTGGGTTAAACAGAGTAAATAAACTCTCAGGGCACAGCTGTCATGCCCAGAAAGTGCATGTCAGCTTGCGAGACTGGCTTGGAGGAGTCTAACTTAGGAAAGAAAAATAAAATCTGCAGGATTGTTAAAGTTTGCCACAGTATTAATTGCCTTTGTATATATTTGACTATAGTTCATGTGGATTTGGGGTGTTAGCCTGTGGGTTAAGTGCTGCTTGTTTGGATCCCACAGGCCAAGGTGCCGGGGGGCTCAAGCAGACCCCGCACGCCACATCTCCACTGCACCCATCCTGCAGCTACGGAGCAGTCCTGGTCCTGCACCCAGGGCCTGCTCCTTAGAGCAGCAGGGCTGTGGAACCTGTGTTCGACTTCTGTCAAGGGGAAATGCTCTGGGAGGTGATTAAGAAAGGTGAAGCAATCTCCCAGCAGCGTGTTAGTGACAGCGTTTCGCGGAGGTGGTGGAGGAAATGTTTAATTAGTCTGTAGGTTTCACTTGCACTCTGGTTTGGATGTCTCAGAATTCCCGTTGGCTTCTGCCCCTTTTCCTTTCTTGTTCAGAAGTCAGTGTTTCAATAAAGCATTGGAAATGTGACTTGGAGGTTGTACGTCTTGTGCTGATGGGCTAAATCCGGCTGGGGAAGTCGTTCAGCTCCTGATTGCGCAATGTAGATACCTGGTTAGATTTGGGGAGAGGAAAGCGGGTAGCACGGGGGAGAAAGAGCTGAGCAGGGGGTTGGATTCAGTTGGGAAGAAGACAGGGACAGGGCATCATCAGAGGGGAGAGCAAAGAAAAACGGTGCTGTCTCTGAAGTCAGGAGAAAATTGCAAGATGAGATGTAGAAATGGAGGGATCAGTGCTGTCTTCTCCAGGCAAGTCTGCTGCCTCTGTGAGCTTTCTGTGTGGACCACCACTTTTTTTTTTTTCTGACTTGCTTGTGGGCTCCTGGGGAAATACTCTGACCAGAAGTGTGGCTTCTTGGCAGCGGCCAGCTGGTCTCTGCTGGTGTGAGACAGTGGACATGGTGTAAAGTTTCCATGTGTGTACAGCCAGGAGAGGGGTTCCTTTTCTCCTCAGCCTTTAGCCAGCCTTGTGCTCCAAGGCTGAGAAAAGGCAGACCTAGCCAAGCTTGTCAAGACAAGAAAAGCCATTGCCTCTTGCTGCTGCCTTTGCAAGCTGGAAGATGGGACAAATGTCCAAGTTCTGCTGCTGGTGCTGTCCCCTCCTGCTATTGAACTGCAAAAGGCAGGGAAGGGACTGCTGGTGGTGGACCTTGGCTTGGGTGGAGATGCTTTGTGGTGGGGTTACAGGGAAGGAACAGGAGGATGGTGATTCTTTGGGGAGCTGGATATGCAGGGTTGGAAGCAAAAGGGGATTAGGAGAGGCATGTCTGATTTGGGTGGTTCTGCTATTAATCGTAAAGCAGATGGAGTTCATGTGTAAAAACAGAATTATTTGGGCAGAACATAACTTATTCCCTATGCTCTCTAATTTATCACCAAGGGGGAACATGAACTTTTTTTGTGAGGAAGGGACATGTGGTCTACTATATACATTTAAAGGGGCTGGATGTAGTGGTTTTGGGAAATTAATTTCAACTCATTTAGTGGCAACTGAATTATAACTCATTGGTGATGGGGGTATATTGGTAATGTATGAATTTGAAATGTGAGTCAGCAGGAGCTCCTTTTTGTATGCGTGTATTTGGTGTGTTCTGTGTCATTTCCTGCAAGTCCTAGAAAGAAAAAGAAGCAATTCAAGAAATCTCAAGGTTTTTTTCTAGCTAGTCACATTCCTGTGGTCCTGCTTTGTGCTTTGGGGATGTGCAATTGGTATTAAGGTACAAAGGATGCTGCAGTGGGGACTGGAAAGAAAATAAGGATTTTTTTTTTTTCTTCCTTTCCAGTAAAAAGTAGGTAAAATATGATTGGAGTTTGTCAGTATGGGAACAAATGTCTTAATTTACTTGCAAGGGTTCTCAAGACTTCAGGATCTTCAACCTTTTCAGGTATAAAACACCCTGCAGGAAGAAGCACGTTTACAGGATTTTACATAATTTACTATTTTTTGATGAAAAATAGCATCAAAGTGACACCTGAGGCACCACATCCATTACCCTTTGATAAGAGATGGAAGTTGGTCAATCATGTTCTTGTCATTTATTAGTACTGATTCACAGGGCAAAGAAATGACAGTTAGGAAGAGTTAGTTACTATATAACTTCTGAACTACAGTGGCATAGCTGGTATAAAAGACTCTCTGATTTCCTTTAGGCTTCCTGTACATCAATACACAACTGTGGTGGTCTCTTCATAAACTGGCAAGTCAAAACACTTGATATTTCTTTCTTTTTGGGTGTTTCTCATATGATTTTTTTAACTTTTTTTTAAGTAGTTCTTAAAGCATTTTCACAATAAGTGATTAATTTCAAAAATACTTATGTTTGCACATCCGCTTCAAATTTTGGAGATACATAGCACAATACACAATAATTTCTATTATAGCTTTTAACAACAACCTGCAGAATTGCTCTTTGCTTTCCCTTCCTCTGGGCAGATCATATATTGTGCCCTGTTTAACCCCTTCAAGATGCACATGAAGAAATTTCACGTATACAGAGGCAATCGGGCCTCCCCCTGTCCTTGAGCCTTCATGGAAAGGATGTATGAGTTGGAATTTTCAACTCCGTATTATGGAGTTTATTGCCAGTGGAGTATGCATAGATCAATATTGAATACAGCCGTAAACATAAGTCCTTCAGACATATGCTAGACGCCCTTTGTTGCATGCAGCCTGGCCAGCAGCTCACTGAAATACCAGCTTACAGCAGCCCAGCAATAATAACAACCTCCTTCTGGTTGCCCCAGCCCAGGGTTTATTAAAGCAGATGGCCAGGGGTGAGATTTTGCACTTCCGAGCCATGAAGTTCCACCTGCTATTTGATTTTTAGGGTGAAATATTTAGGGGAGGAGAGGGTCTTTCCCCAGCATTTCATGGAGCTTTGACATTACTGGCATTTATTAGCAGTTGGTGTTTTCTGTTTGTTGGAGGAAAAAGCCAGCTGGGGTGCTATGTGTAGATCTTTTTGCTTTGCTAATAGAGACAGCTCATGGATAACCGGCGTGTGAGGTCAGATGGGGCCACGGGTATTGTTCTGTTAATTAGCATCTTCCAAGAAAATTATCAGAAGTCTGAACTTTCCCATTTAATAAACTACAATTAAATAATGCCAAATATTTGGGAGAAGGGTTCTCCCAACCCAAAAAAGGTCTTTATCTTGCCTCTAAGTTGAAGGGCTACAAATACCTTCCATGTAAAACTGAGGGGGGAAAACTGTGGTTGGTTATTAAAATTTTTAAGGTTGAACTGCTGTGTATGGGATTTTTTTTATGTTGCTGTATGATCTCTTGTTCAGTTTAAGATTGCTTTAGATTGGACAGGGAGTGTTTGTAGGGGTCTGAGGGCTGTCAGTGCTGTGAATGTTTTTCTTGTTACAGAGAAAAGGCTTTATCCAATTGCTTATCATGTGCTCGAAGGGCTGTGCATGAGAAATAATTGCCAGGGAATAAAACTGCTGGCAGTTCTCATTTAATCCACTTCCATGGCACATACTTCAAGTGCCATACAAGTCTAAACAAGACTTAAAATAAAACAGGGATTTGTTTCCTTCTGTGTGAATTTCCCAGTTTGAGATGTCTTGTCAGGCAGGCAGAAATAATTATTACTGGGAGAAGATGGGAATTCTTCCCTCAAAGATACTCATTCATTCATTCACCAGGAGAACAATTAATGACAACTCACTAATGGCTGCAACATTTTATTTTCTATTTCCAGTGGCATGTGCAGACCCAGGCTTCCGAGTGCCTGGGTACTCCCTGCCTGGCCCCAATTACTTTGGCAGGGAGACACGGTATGCTGCAGGGACCGGCGCTTCCCCTGGCAAGCCGATTCCCAGCCAAGAATAGGTTTGAGCTTTTGGCATTGAAGTAATGCATATGAGTAGCACTGGGTAGTAGAAATCGCTGATTGTTTCGAGCAAAGGAATGGCAGTTGTCTTTTAACTATGTAATTAATTACTACAGATTTGGGGGAGGAGGGGGAGAGTATTTGGGTTTCAGGGCTGAGTAGGGGAGGCTTTCTAATGGAGCAAACTTTGCCCTGCAAGATAAAAACCAAGATGAAACAGAGGGATCTTAAAACCAAATCTTCAAGAAAATAAAAATAAAAAGTAAATTGTGCTCTGGCTAGCTTCCTTGTCGAGGCTTTTACCCTGAGCCTGTGGGCAGAACTTAGGTTGTTAGACGGTCAGTCTCCCACCATTTAGCAGTTTGACCCAGCTTTTCTACCGCCTTCTATCCCTGCTTATACTGGTTTTTGGAGTGACTTTACACACAAGATGTTTGGTCAAGCGAAGGGCAGGGAGGCTGGCTGAGGTGGGGTGAAACGGGTCTGCAACTGTATGCGCCATGCATACGCAAAAATAAAAAATGCATGTGCTGTGTCTAGTACCATAATACAGGGTACCAGTCTATAACCTGTTGCGGGGAGAGACTGATGTCCCTTCATCTGTTTTACTAACCTGGTGGACCAAAGAGGCTGCAGACCTGGGTTTGGAAACAGCCACTTGGTCAGCCTGGAGCCTTGTCTCCTGGGTGTCCCCCAACCCCATCCCCAGGGAAAGGGGGGATTAAGCAACATAACTCTGAGCCTGCTTCTGCACCGCTGCTGTGGTGCAGCAGTGAGAAACCTGGTGACTCAGTTGGTGACAGCCCCAAACATGTCCAAACCTGCCTGATCACTGGCTTGTTGCAAAAGTGGCTAAGAATCGTGTCCAAGCTGTTTAAAATAAATCCTGTTGGATAAATTCAATAGCTTAATAACAAAGAGATGTCAATGGAGGCCAGGAGCTTAAGTCTTTCATATCCGTTGAAAATGTTACTTTTAATGCATTACCTCTTCAGACTTGAAAGGAGAAAAACCCAATGCTAGCTAATAATGAAGTGATTAACTGTAATAATATGCTCTGCATTTGGAAGTGAGCAGTGTAGGTGCAGACTAATGGGGAATGAATTTATACTTTAATATGTATACAAACGCGTATTTTATGGTTTAATTACATTTCTAAAAACAGTAACCCAGAGAAGGAACGTAATGCCCTGATGTTTGTGTTACTCTTGCTCAAGGAAACATCCAAAGTTGGCCTGTAACCTGTATTAATTAATGGCTCTGTTGTAATTTATTTGTTACTGCGTTGCCTTTTCAGTTACGCTGCTACGGCTGATCTCGAAGTGGAGGGGAGAGTCTGAGTTCAGGAGGGAATCTCTCCTCATCCAAAAAGTGCTGCCGTAGCAGAAACAGCCTTTGATCCCAGAGAGATGTTTGTGAGATTTAGGATTCGCAATGTTCCCATTGCTGAATATGTAATTTAGGTCACTGAACTATGTTTTGGTGGAAGATACTTATCTATTCCACTTCTTGCTGATGTCATGTGCTGGGAAATCAGATGTTAGAGTGCAAAAATACATGAGAGGCCAGACTTAAAATGGCATAAAATACAAATGGCTCTGTGACGGACTGCTTGCAGTTTGCGATAGCAGTTGTAGGGGATAAAAGTCACATCACTTCTTCTGTACTTTGTTGTCCTGCTCTATCTAAATTCTGACAAAAATAAAAACCCCCAGGTTCTCTCTGCCTTTGATTTCTAGTCTCTGTATGTGAAGAAGGTGAGCCGAGGACCCAGAGGAATGATTGTCTCCTACTTGCTACATTGAACTCATCTCTCTGTTGTAACACCTCTGTTCAATTTAGAGAAGCTGAGAGCGTGTTAAATGCGGGTGTTTCCCTGTGTCTCCAACAGATGCCCGCTACCAGCAAGAAAGGTTAATTCAAGGCAGAAAATCCCTCCTAAAGAGAAGGGACTTTCAGATGTGTGATAGTGGGACTTTGCCAAGAAAGCGATGGGAGAGCCTAATGTTGCTCAGGAGCCTGTTTGCATAAATCAGGTTTCTCTAACCCTCGGGCTAACCGTGGATACCTTATCCTGGAAAGAATTAGTTAAATCATGTCATCGTTTAACACAGTCATTGCCTGTTGGCAAGCGCTCGGCAGTGTGGGGAAGCAGATTTGGACTGTAAGTGAGCTCTCCTCTCCCAAGCTTTGCTGTGTGCGCTGGGTCGGCTACAAAGAAATTGGAGGTTGACTGACTTGCTAGAAAAGTCTGCCTGAACTATTTTTTCCTTTTTTTTTTTTCTTCTCCTCTGGAACCTGCTAAGTTTTTACTTAGGGGAACTTGGTAACAGGGAGCAAACTTGCAGGAAGATATGTAAGCGCTAATCTGAGTGGCAAAAGTACTCAGAAGTTCAACTGATAATAGCAATGCAAATTTAAATAAGTAATAAAAAAAAAAACAACCAAACCTCACCCTTGGGTAACAAAAGGAAAATATGCCTCCTAGATAATTCATCAGGCAGTGCTTGGAAAACAGCAAGAGAAAAATAATTATTTTCCTAATTCTCTCATGATACAAAAAAACTCCAAACAGTTTTCCTCTTCCCTCTACAAAACTTCAATAAACAGTGATCAGTGACGCAGCTGTGAGAAATATCAACTACTTTTTGCTAGATAGTATTAGAAACCACCTAATTTATAGCAGCAGCCAATGCCAAGATAGCAATCTGGATTTTGCAAATCAATCTTTGGGCTTGTAGTTGCTGAGACCTGAATTATCAGAACTACTAAGTTCACCTTTTCTGCTTTTTTTTTTTTATCAGATTCCAACCTAACTGTATCTATAAGAGCAACCAGCTTTCTAACACTGGCTTTGGATGACATAGAGCAATATAATTCCGTATACCTACAAATCAATAATAGTTCACCTTTTCAGTAAAAATCTGGAGGTTTTAAAAAGTTGGGAGTAGGATTTGCCCCTCTTGTAATCTCCCCTTCCATTCCTCAAAGTTTTTAATATATACATCTATAAGCATTATATACAAATGCACATATTTATTAGTACTTGAATGTACTTATTTGTGCTTCTTAATTGTTAATTAATTTGGCAAAAGCTTACAAAGCTAATGATGTATATTGTGTTAAATTGCATGCTAAATCAAAGACACCACCCTAGAATTTACTGTGAGATGTTAATTGCTGAGGTTATCGTCAAGTAGAAGGTATATGCAGCTTGGCATAATTTGTCATTTATAACAACTCTTCTCTTACTAAAAGTTACAGGATTTACAGATGAGTTGATGCAGATCACCTTTGTACAGCAGTTAATTATTAGCTCCTGTGCTACCAGCTTTCACTTTAAAATTACCCTCTTGCTCATTCAGCCTTGCTTTTAAAAACAGTTTAAGATTATAGAATATATTTGCCGCTGAGGCTGCTGCATTTATCTTAGGCATTGGTGACTCTCTTAAACTCTGTACTATATGCTTTCAACATACCTCAGAGTGAAGCTGTCGCTCTGGATTTGCCTCTCTCAAGAATTGATTAAAGTGATAATTCTTTAGCAGTTGTGGCATAAATGCTGCTGGTAATCTCCCTAATGGACAAAAGGCACTGATTTCAAATAAATTTTCAGTTTCCCTTTTCTTCGTTAGCTTGCCATTCTGAAATAAAAAATCGCATCCAAAATAATTAGGAACTGTCAGGAAGATTTCCCGTATCTGTAAGAATGCTGCAGAATTCAAACAGCAATTCAGAATGTTCCTGTGACTCTTCAAACACACTTCTGGCTGCATACAGCCTTTCTACATAAACACCGGTACGGTGGGGGGGGAATAAACACTTGAGATTATTCACCAAAAAAAAAAAAATTTAAGCTCATATTCAATGAGACGAGGGTATAATTTTCATTCCGGGGTGGGAGGAGGTGAGGAGGGAGATCAGGTACATCCAAAGATTTTCTGTTTAGCACTGCAACTGCGTTTCTAAGTTGAACATGTATCTGGCATCTTGCAAAGAAAATGTATTTTGGAATACCTTCTCTCTCAATCTTTTTTCTTTGTTATTTTTCCTAGATTATAGTAACTTTTTGTTTGCCAGTAGTTAGTGACTTTAACAAGTAAGATATATTGAGACATAATTCAAAATGACAGGGAAATAGTAACCAGTATATGGTACACAAATGACTCCCTGTTAACATGTCACGTATTACATCCTTTATTAAAACCAGCCTTGGCTCCGTGTCGGCAAACAGCGCTTACAACCATCACCCCAGCTCGGCTTTGTGATGGATTGTCTGAAAGCTTACTGGTGTATGGAGTAAAATATTAACATCAATATAAACATACAATATTGTTTATATTATTTTTTTCTTTATATTGTCTTTGCAAGGCTTTACATTCAAACAGTCATTCTAATCACAGCTCATAATTTTAAATAGGCTTCCCAAGGCAGCCTGGATTCCAAACCTTGGAGGTATTTCAGCATCCATCTTCTGCACAAGCAATTAATTTGAGGGTTAGGGCATACCTGACAAACTGCTGTCTGTCTGCCTCAGGTCTGCAACTTCCTTGTGTTCTTCCAATTACCCTAAGTTTTCATACAGCTTCCCCTGTACCTGGGATAGTAACTTTTAAAATAACAGTTTTTTTCTTATGACATTTATCACCCAACTTTTCATTCTTAAAAAAAAAAAAAAAATTGAAGCTGTGCAGAAATCCTGAATTGATATATAAAGGGTTCAAAATTCCCACATGCTCTGCTCAGTTTTACCCTCTGTACCCAACTTTGTTTTTCCTTGTGCTGAAACTGGAAAATCCCGACTCTTTATTCCAGTCTCAGTGCAACAGATGTCTCTGAGTCCCATCCTTGGTGAATTTTTCTGAAGCAGCCAGTGAGTAGACATACTGTTACTGCTCAATAAGGGAGGACTAAGAAATACAGGGTTTTTCAAACCCTGTGTATATATTTCTGGTGTCTGCATGTTTACACGCAGATGACAGGCATTGTTTTAAAACTGGCTGCTAGCATAAACAAGTCTGTGTGCTATTATTTATTGATTACGATAATGCCCCTTCTGCATCACGAAAGCTTTCATCAGAAAATAGGTTTTGTCGGGCGTAATCTTTTCAAATATCCAGTGGTCAAAGAAACCCGCGAGGGGACTGTGAGCGTGAGGAAGAGGATGGGAGGGGAAGAGCAGAGCCGGAGCGGCAGCCCGGCTGCGGGTACGGATGCCAGCAGCTCCTGCGAGGGAATATCCCACCCCAGGGTATATCGCTGGCAGTTTTCCATTGCACGGCAGTACCGGCACACTGAAAAAAATGCCACGTTCTCTTGGTGAGAAAGGTGATGGTATGTTTATCACGCGGTGAAGAAATAAATGGTAACCATTACAAAGGTGTATAATTCAGCAATTACAGTTATTTGTTTTTTCTGACACCCCCTGCAAACAGTTATTGCTTCAGTCAAACATAATTTGATTATCTTCTTTTTTTCTTTTTCCTGGTACTGTATATTAACAGGGCAAATAAAAGGGAAAATAGTGCAGTCCCTTGTAATAAAGAAAACAGCAGCAAACTATTAATGCTCTTTGAAAAGAGTAGTTTTAACAAAGTAAGCAAGAATCATTTTCTTTGGTTGAGTGTTGATTCCCTAGTGTGCTCTCAGTAAGTAATTAGAATGGCCCAGTGAATGTCAGCATCAGCTTGTTTATTCTCATTATTTTATCATTTTAAAAACCCTCTAGGTGATGAGACATGCAGTATAGAACATAATTACCATTATTAGCATACTAATTGGACACAAAAATAGGCCAACTACAAGGTAGCCAACTGAATAATTTCACATTAATCAAACACCATAGTGAATAAGCCTATTGTTAAATTGACAGCTACAATAATTGGCAATATTTCGCTGCGAAATATAAGAAATTCCTTGTAATATCTCTGCAATGTTATATAATTTAGTAATTTCCCATATTTTCAGCCTTAACTTTGTACACCTAGTTCAAGTTCAAGAAAACATCATGATAAGATTATTAGCCTATTATCAAGTGGACAAAGTATATAAAGACGTGCTTGTTAGCATTCAGGAATAGATTTGCACGATAAGAAAACAAAAAGGCTACCAATGTAGTTACTTGTTGCTTCAACATGGAATATGTACTAATGTTCACGGTAAGATTTTTTTTTTTTTTAACTGTATATTAAAGTCCACCTAGCACCTTCAGGAAGCACAGAAAAGGGTACAGAAATTAAAAAGAGCAGGTGCTAAAATACAAAAAACCCCAGTGGAAACCGTGGTTTTCATCCTCTAGGGCAATTTTCTGGCTGAGGCTGGTTGGCTTTTAGTCGTGCGTTTGTCTGGTGCCGTCCCCGTCTTGTTTAACAGCGAACTAGAAAGTTGCAAAGCCACCGCCAGAAGTGAGAATTCATGAAATGCTTGATTAATAGCAGGCAGGAAGGGAAAACTGGCCCTAGCTGTGTTTCGCTTTGAAAACCTTGGGGGAAACAGGACAGGAAAGGAGCGAGTGGAAAGGCGAGGAGAGACAAAGATGGGGAAGGTGTAAGCGGGGGAAATGAGGGTTGTGGCAGAGGGAAGGAGACCGATAAGGAGAGCAGAACCAGATGGTGAAACAAGAGGAGCAGAGCTAGGAGAAGACGAGAAGAAAGAAAAACAGTGAGGAAGAAAGAAAATAGTCATCAAGGAAAGGGAGGAAGAGAAGGTAAGGTGAGAGTCGGGGAAGGGAGAGCAGATTTGGAAGAACAATATTCTTCTTTTAAGAATTCAAAGGCGAGGGGGAACAAGTATTTTGCTGAAAGAAACATTTCCTTCCCACTCCCTGGGTTTTCGGAGATGTGGAGACTGGGAAGAAAGACAGAAAGGACTCGCTTTTAAGTTTCTGTTTATTTCAATAAGGAAAGTGTTTTTGAAAAATTCGTGTAAAAACTAAATTTCTAAGGTTGCTCACGTGGGCATTGGGCACTCATTAAGGATGGGGCACATGACAATAGTACCAGTGCTGAGTCCCCCAAATATTTCTGGATGGCTTCTTCATTATAAGTGCGTTCATGAAAGCCAAAACCATGTGGGTAAACTTGACTGATGGCATATAACTTGAAAGAAATGAAAGGAAAGGAGGGTCAGGAAGAGAAATAAATTGTTGGCATAGCTTTTATGAAGTGCCTGTTTTCACAGAACTGGACCCGGCACCCACCGTGGTCGCTGTGAGAGTTTGTATCAGCATCAGGTCCGGCCTTTCTTGCAGCACTTGGAGAAGGGAGACTGCACTGAGCACAGGCCGGCCAACTGCCTGAAATATCATTATTTCAGTTAAATAACTGATTTATTTCAATTTCAGTTGCCAAAGAGGTAATTTTGGCACTGGGCGGTTCTGGTAGGGGTGGCTCTTGAGATTTTCTGCTGATTTAATTAAAGGTAGAAGGAGCTTTCTGTAAGAAGTGATCTCTAAGTTTATGTTGAAATTCAGCTGCCTTATTTTGAATGAAGCTGTAGGAAGAAAAGCACCACCTTACAAGCAATAACAACATTTTTTTTTCCCAGTTGTTCTTTGCTTATTAATCTGATAACGGCTAATGCTCTGCTAACGATTGGGGATGCCTGTTAATATATCACAATCCCAGTTTATTGATCACCTGTTTTATTTCCCTTTATATCGCCAGTCTCTTCAGTAGCGAACCCACGGTAAAAAATACGTAAGACTGTACTTTAGATATCTCTTGGTACAGAGAGGAAACGTCAGAGGGTACTAAAGTCAGCTAATATGTGCAGTATGTGCTCTGACTTTTGTTTTAAACATGAGTGTGCAAGATACGGCTTTGATTCACTCACTGAACTTGAGAAATGTATCTCTGGGCGCTCATTGCCAGGAAGTGTCTTTCCTTTAGGTAACTCTGTATCTATAAATGACTATAATACCTGGGTTGGGGGGTCTTGAAAGGTCTCAAAAAGTGATATAATCCACCCTTTATAGAGGAAAACTTACAGCAGGAAAAAGGAAGTGTCCTGTGCCAGGTTTACAGCAGAGTTAAGGATAACAGCCAAGGCCATATTTTTGCTAATACATTAGGATGGCTCCAAAATGTGCCAACCCTGTAGCTTGGAATAAAGAAAACGACAAAACCGAAAATATCCTTGACAAGATGTCTCTCTTAACACATTAAGAGGCTGTCCAAACTGTGAAAAAAATCCTCAGCAGTTCCTCTCCTTCTGTCACAGAGTCTGTGCTTTGGTAGTTGAAGTTGCAGGGTTCTGCCGAAATCCTGCATGTTAAATTATATGCGAGTAACAGCTCGTGGACAGCATGTTTAATGTACATCGTGTCTCACCTGATCCTTTATAGGCTAGCCACCGAGGGCACTGCAAAATCCCCCAAAGCACCCCAGTTAACACACCAGCTAGACCTGGGCAGGGCGTTTGCCATAGGTACACACATCCATCGTATGTCGTTAACTGTATCTGTTATAAAGACATTGCAAATCTGATGTTTTCTCATCCATTAAATACACCTAGATGTTTAATGAAAGCAATCCCCTACCACCTGCCCCCCCCAAAAAAAAACCCAAACCAAACCCCACAGCTGAAAGTGAATGGAAAGAAGGGTATTGTGCACATTCAGGCACAATAAACACAGAAGAAAAACACTGCAAAGGATAGTTGTTGAATACATTTGAATAACAAATACATTTGAGGAAATCCCAGTCTGCTTGGGGACAGAGAAAAGGAAAATAAATTCATCACATTATTCACTGGAAATTATTTGTTCAGCTCTGCTCCTTAATGTGTCAGCTAAAGATGATTTCTAAGAGTGAAGATTTTCTTTTCTTGCTCAAAATGACTCAAAAAGAAATGAATATTCCAGCCACCAAGTGAGGTTAATATATGAGTTTCATAGCCATTTACTCAACACTGCTGTTCCCTGCAGAGTAATGGCACTGAGATGCATTCTGGGATTGCCAGGGGTGAAACCGTAGTAGATGTTCTTGAATAATTTAGCAATGTATGAAAGCTTATTTCATCATCATCAACACAGTAATACCTTGCACCAATGGAGTGCTTTACGATTCTGGTCTCCAAAGCTGTGCAAGTATTCTCATTCCCATTTTTCAGTTGGGAAAACTTGAGAATAGAGAGACAAAAATAATTTTCCAAAGGGGCAAAGGCTGTGGCAGACCTGGCATAAAGATTCAGGTCCCTAGGAAGAGGCATCCATAACACCTGAGTTGAAATCTGTGTGGGTGAAGATGCCGCAGTTTAGACCTGTTTATGCTTGGGGAAAGAAGACATCTAAACAAAAATATTTTTCTCTTCTCTTCCTTTTCTGGTAAAGCAAGAATTAAATTTCCAGACTAAATTAAAGTTAAATATATTGCTAGTATTTGTGCACTGGTTATCCTAAAGTGGCAGAGCAGACTCGTATCCAATTCTTGTAATGACAGGAGGCTGCACCCGTGTTACTGACTGATCATTACCATTAGGCTAGAGGAGCTCTCATGCCTCTCTTTGGGCTGTTTACACATGCATGTAGTTGCTAACTTTTTTTGTGTTTAAAGAGTCTAACAGCTCATCAATCTTATTCTTCCCTGAATGTAGATTGGTCTTTAATGAGATCAATGAATAGCACTGGTACTTCCCTGGCCAAAATTGTAAATGTGCTGTTGCATTTCCTATTTACCCTGTAGCACAGGGATTTCAGCACGTTACTGCTAATGTGTTTTGCATTCTATCGCTCTCCTAAGAAATTTATGGCCAGCGAGAGACTGCAGGAACAGTACGGGCAGTCAGAGCTAGATTGTATTGTCTGTACTACTCTCAGATTTTTTTAAAATACATGGTTTTGAAATAGCTGAAGGAAGGGAAAGGGAAATGCAGAGCAAAGAGGGAGCTGGGAATAGGAAACAATTTCAGATTAGTTCCATAAAAACAAAACTTTGGCTTCTGAGCTGTATCAGAGATGGAAAAAATAAATGTGGCTTCAAACAGCTTAAGAAAAGCTTAACAGTGAGAAGCAGTGGAAATGCCTTTAGCCCAGATGAAAGGCAGGAGGAGAGTAGGCTGTTGGGCAGGGAAATTAGCGGTGGAACACCGTACGTTATTAATCATAGCTCTGGAGTAGCCTGAAATGACTAGTGCTCTTCCAGCCTGGTCCCGTCTTCTTGCTGTCCTTGTTAGCACTGTGTTTGGTCCTGTTCCAGCTGTGCATTAACCTCTATAACTAAGACCCTACACACTGTAATTTTTGTTTCTCTAATGTGGCTCCTACGGCGAGAGCCATATGTACACCCCAGAGGTCTGACCTGGCAGGTTTTTCTCTTTGTGCGTGGTGATACAGGCTGATGTTGAAGATGATGCGTATCTGGTACTTTGACAGTAAAGTGGTGAGTTCTGTATTTTATTTTTGGGTTTTTTGGAGCTTTCATCCATGACCTATCATCCTGAAGAAGCTCCCAAGGAAGTTGTGTGTCCCACAGAGACAGACCTAGAAGCTCTCACTGTGTCAGGGAAAGGAGTCATTACCGGGCATCCTTTACATGTAAATCTTTTTTTGGTGCATAATGGTTCAAAGCCAGATAAAAGCTGTAGTCTAAGGCCCTGACCTGACTCTATATTATATGGGAAACCAGTGGAGAGAGTTGGGGCAAGCTTGATAGGCTTCTCATGGCCCGTTCTGGCCAAGTTGCATGCTGAATCAAATTTCCTACTGATCGACAGTTTCACCCCTGTGTATGTACAGGCATGATGATCAGAAAGAGTAGAAAATGTAGAGGATTTAATTCAAACAGATGAGTTACCTTTTAGATTCCCTCTGAAGAGTCTCTGAAGCAAGTTGTGGATAAGAGCCCCAAAACCCTGAAGGAAGCAGAAGTTGTATGTGTGGCAAAATCTTACAAAGATGAGAGATGTCCACCAGATTAGCAACAGGAATTGCACTTGTCAAAGACTAGTTGGAGACCTCACATACAGAAATATAGGTCAGTGCTGCTTGTGTCACCATGGGGGATGTTCTCCTGAGCTTGCCCTCGGGGTGAGCAGTTCCTCGCCCTGTAGCTCTTGTATTTTCCAGCTCTGTGCCATTTCTAAACATCATTAGCCTCGCTGTTATTGTACTATTCCCAGTGATGTTGCCTGTGAAATAGTACCCGACAGGTGGTAGTAGTAAGGCTAGTGAGGCTGTTTGATTAACTCTGTGAAATGATTTCTGGAGCTCCTGCCTCCCAGATGAAATGCAGCATGGCTATTCAGGCACTCTGCAAATATATGGGTGGCAAGCACGGTATTGCTAACCCATGGCACGTTGTGTCTATTAAATCTGAAAGATGGGGAGGACTCTCTCTCTTTGGAAGACAGGCAAATACTTAGGGGGTGTTGAACAATCAGTCAAATAAACCATGTAAAAATTAACTTGGGAAATTTGAGATAATATTATTGTATGTGTTACCTGTCAGGAAAAAAAAAAAAGTGATATTGTTCTGAAAAGGACAAAACTGTAGAGGAAAAGTGACTCTGCACCTCCTGAAGCCTGGACTGATTACAGTTAAATACAGCCACAAAAATGGAAGGGCTTGTTGAAATCCTTCAAGCTGCTCAATGGTGCCAAACCTATATAAAGCCAGTAGAGATGATTTTCTGAGAAATACCTTAGTACGGTGGATCCCGTGCTAGCAAAGAGCAGGCTGGTATCTGTTCATCTCTTGGCTTTGGCAAAGAGTGGGTGGCTTGGATGTAAAGGACAAAATATGGACCTGGGGCATAAAAAGAGTTTCTGCATCCCCCTGCTTACTAGAAGTGGTACAATGGCAAGTGGAGGTCATGCGTGGGAAGACCCCATTTACAGAAGCTTCAACTTCCTCCCTTACACCAGGGCCAAACTGTGGCCGAAGCTCAGTATTTCCTTTGCTGGATGCAAATTCGCAAGGTCAGCAAAGTTGTGAAATGACATTGTCTGGAGCACGAGTCACGTGGAATAATGTAGATCGTGATAGCGGAGAGAAGGCAGGTAAAAACGTGAACAGCTTTTTGGGGGAGGTGGCCCCAATTCTGTTCTGTTTTACTGTGACATAAATATGGAATAACTCCCTTTGGACCAATGGTTTCCTCAGAGTTCACGTTAATCTTAATTGACTGTAGTATTTAGCCTTCATGCTCTGAATAATATGGTTTTCCATGCACTTCTTCCATGTTAGACCTATGTTATATCTTATGCTCTTACCTGAGTTACCTCTGCAAAGAGGAAATTTTCTCTCCACCGCTTTGTCCGGCATTTAAGTGCACATCTTTCCTTTAATTCTGCACGCTTCTTTTTTTTAACAGTCTCTTTCCATCCTTAAGTATCACTGAGTTGCCAGATAAAACAGTTATTGTTCCTATTACTAGAAGATTGTAATGGATTTATATAAAACTCAGACAGTGCCATTGTTCTTGAAGTCCATTTTATTGTAATGAAGTTCCACTCTTAATATTCCATGATCTTCAATGTCCTTTACAAGTAACTTTTTATAAATTAATCTATAATAATCTAATTCAAGTCAGTTAAAGTGGATAACTATACTCCAATTACGATATTGGGAAGAGTTTTTACATAATGGGGGCTTTTATATAGATGGTTAACGCTAATACTGTAGTTTACAACATACTGTATGAATCACTAATTAAATGCCTAAGTAGCAATAATGGAAGTGGAACTATCAATACAGAGAAGATATCAATGATGTAAGGCATTAATAAAACTTTATGGTACCATTTAATCTTTTTTTATAGGTACTCCATTATGTCAGTGAAAAGAAAAGGCAGAAAAACAAAGTGAGAAAAAGTGGAACTTAAAGGGACCGGGAAGTGGAAACGAAAATGTACTTTCCCTTGTATCTTCCCCACAAAATGGGTGAGATAGAAAAGTAATGAGAAAACTGCCCAGTAGAAATAAATTTATCGCATTTCTAAAAATATGGCTGTCCACTGCAGCTGCATGGTTTAAATGCTACTTAAATAACCTATATTCTATGACATAAGTGAAGGGCAGCATAAATAGTATCTTCAAAAGAGGAATACAAGTTTAGTAATGCACTGACCGAAAAGGAACAGCTAAACTGTTGTTTTCTTGCTATTGGCCAGCAGAGATGACTAGCAGGGTAAATATATAAATATTTATATTGGAAGGAAAAACTATTAACAAAGGTATTTTATTTTTAAGCCAAAACACAAGCTTGGCTCTTGGTGCTGCCCAAGGACTGTTCGAGGCGGCCGGGCTGCTCTCCTGACAGGACATCTCCTCTGTGTTCCTTGGACGCTGTCCAGTGTCCCCTGCAGGAAAGCAAGCTTCCCATTTGCATATCAAAGCAGAGGAATAAGCCAACCCCAGTAGACCTCTAAAGGGAAGTGAGAGTATATGGGAATTTTTAGTTTTAACAACTCTCAATAAAAAAAAAAAAGACCACCTCCATTCCTTTCATGCAAGAGTCGCTTCAAATGCTTCTGCAACACATTTGAGCAGAAATAAGCATTTAACCCTTCAAATCCCCTTGCGGAGTGTTTCAGTCCTGGCTGCGTTTTGGCAAATAAAGGGCTGAGAATTCCTTTCCTGAAAAACGCACTTGATATCAGCTTTTCACAGCACTTGTGAAAATTATTGCACTGAGACCTCCTACACACCTTGACATGTATTAGAAGCGTGCAGAAGTCAGGCTAGTGTTTCATCCTCGCTGTTATTGAGATGATGTGTTTATTCGGCACGAGATTTCTAGCCTCATGCCTTTCTGTGCCTCGCAGGAGGTATTTGACATCATCTGCACGGGATACTGTTGCTGTGGTTTGGCTCCGAACTCCACCTTTCCATGATGTGCATCACTGGGCAAACTGGAGCCGACAACCTGCCTCACAGCTTCTAATAAAAATAAATCTTTCTGTATTATTTTAAAACTATGACTTCAATATAAGTAGATGAAGAGGCTATGAAAATTCTTTGCCAATATCAGTGAAGATTAGATCCGAGAAATAACGTGTCTCTGTGATAAGAAATTCATTACTCCCCTTACCCATCAAACGCGGCTGTTGGCAACCCTCTGCCTCGAGTACGTGGGAGCTGAGGACATTGATAATCCTGCAAATTTGTAAGTGAAACCAAACCTTTGTGCAAACTCTCCCTTCCTCCCCTGTATTGCTTCATTTCACGGGCACCACATCTGCTCTCTTCAAATACCTTTGAAGGCCTGCCGGAGTTTAACTTAACTATTATATTTCTGCTGTTTGAAGTCAATCCTACTTCCAGCGAATGGGGTTTGATGTATTTTGTTGAATGACAAATTTAGCTGAAATGCATGAATAAATACAGCTCTGTCTCTGTACCACCAAACAAATCCTAGGCATGCCATTAATATGGTCAAACCTAAACAGTAATTAAAAGGTAAGGTACCTACAATAGGATGTAGGGTTTCTCGTAAGTACAGCTTTGCCCTGCGTCATCACGGGGGCAGAGGTCATCCGTGGTTGCTTGCTTTTCTTCTGATGTTATTCTGATTTATCAGCAGTTACTCTAGAGCAACCCTTATCTACTGGCTGCCACTAACAATCAACCATGGAATAAACTTCTTATTAGAGAAATAAACGTCATTCAAACACTTTGGAGTGACCATAGGTTTTTCCAGACTTAGAGGAGGCTGCGATTGTCCTTCTTGTTCTGGAGTTCAAGGCAAGAAGTTCTGCCGCAAAACTTCAAGTCCTTCAACCTTCTCCAGCCTTTCAATAGCTCTTTTCTTTTCACAGATTTCTTGGTAGAACGTAAAGAAAAAAGGAGAAAAGATCAATGAAGGTTTGCTGCAGTTTAATAGTTGTAGCCATACAGTCCTCTCACTTCCGATGTTCTTGCCTCTCGTGACAGCTGAGCACTGTATTGTGTAACGTGCCATAAACCTGGGACCCCATCGTAGCTTGTTTCAGAAATCTGGAAATAGCACTAATGGACAATTAAAAAAAAAAATCAATGAGAAGCATGGAGGCTCAGCTGTGTCAGCAGGAATGGCTGGAGACCCTGAGCGGAGCGTAGGGACTGCAGCAGGACCTGGCCTGCTTTCCTCTGCAAAAATCTGTGTAAATAAAATCATGCCTTACCTCGGTGTAGCTGCGTGTCAACAGGCTTACGCTTAAGCAAACTGAGGCTGTGACCTAACTTTTATCTACAATTTTTACATGAATCTCTTTTTTTGGCATTGTGTGGGGACTATACTTCTTTCTGTCTCGGAAGGTCTGAAGGCTTTATACAGGGTGAAAGTTTCTGTAGGAACTGGGTTCATCTGGGTCAGAAACTTTTTTGCCTTTTTTTGTTTTGCCATTTTAAAGGATGTTTGGATATATATTGATTTCTCAATGCTGCTTGTTATGCTGCGTCCCTGTTTCTTTTGAACACACCTACACCTTCAGCGTCACCTCCATTTGGTTTATTGTGCAATAAGATGTCATGTTTAGTTTTATTTATGGGCTTAATATTCAAATTTTTCACAAGTAATTTTTCCCATACGGGCCTTTAGAAATATGTTAGAAAAATCATTATGTACTGCTGTTAGGAGTAATGTGTTAATAAGCAGATTAGCGTCCTGCTGATGGGCAAAAATCCACTTTTAGCACCATGTGAAGGCACTTGGTCCAAAATGAGCCATGAACCAAAGAGTTTACAGGTTATGGATGACTGGAGCATTATAATGTTGTGTGCACGATCAAGTGCAATGCTCCCTCCTGTTTTAAAATTAAAATATCCTCTTAAATGTGCATCGTTGAGTCTCTCCCTGCCTCTGTTAATAGGCTTTTCAGCCTGGTTTCTCTCCCCGGAGAGGTCCAGTGCTCTTTGGGAGCCTCTCTCGGCTTGGCCAGAGCCGGGGAGGTGCCTCTGCGCTCAGAGGACTCCTTGACTTCAGCCTCTGGGTCGAAGCAGGAGCCTTCTGGCTTTGGAGTGATCCCGTTGCACGAGTACGAATGCATGAAGCTTGCCTGATACTGTATTTTTTTGTATAATTCATCAAGAAGCAAATCTGGCACAAGCACCTAATGTGATGACAAAAAAATCAGTTTTCTGTGCTTGTCCCTTCACTGGCAGCCCGTGATATGTCTGTTGGCTGGTGGAGTTGGTGCTGTCCTTGAAGGGTTGCTGCTAAACTTCTCACATTGCTCGTTTGTGGCCGTGCGTGTAGAAAGCACCCTTTTTGCAGCACTTTAGGCCCTTCCTAAAGGAAACCTGTTGCAAGTTTGAGACTGGGATTGACAGGGTAAGGGGAACAGCTGTGATGCTCCTCTAAAGCTAAATGTTGCCAGTTTTGCATAATCTGCAAAAATATGTTGTCAGGATGAGAGATCCAGCTGGCGCTCTGCCACCTTCCCCCTCCGCAGCACACGCTGCGGGAGCGGGCTTATCATCTGGAGAGCGGAAGGTGTATCTCTGACACCGAGGTGTCAACTTAATATAGAAAAAAAAAAAAAAAAAAAAAAAAAAGGAACTNGGAACTTGCAATTCTTCTTGCCCGGTGGCTGCTAAAAAAGAAACAGAGGGAGATGCAGTTTCCAGCTCTGCGATGCTGCAGAGTTAGACGTGGCCGTGATGGGAATAGAGGGGCTGCACGCTCGCTGCATGCCACGGTGTTAGCATATGCACGCCACAATCTTCTTAATACCCATGGTAAATCCCGCTGTCTGCTACAAGCTCTGTTTTGAATGTTAGGCTTGTTTGCCTTCTGTTTTTTAAGCTTATAAACACTTTGGGGCTGAAATTCCCACAGAAGGTAACAAGAGCTGCGTTAACCCTCTGCAATGGTTTATTTAAATGAGATTATCTTGGGCAAGGGGGGCAAAAGGACTGAACGAGCAGGCTGGCAGCTGAGGAGTGGGTCAGGTTTGGGACTGCAGTTACTCCAGATTGGCATTTCCAGCAGCACAGCTGCATTGAGTTTGGTGGGGATTTATGGCAAGCATATGAGTAGAAGATAACAACAATTTTGAGTGATTGATAGGTTGATGTTGCTCATCTGCTTAGATTCAAGGGCCAAGAACTGTTGTTTACACCTGAGCTCTTATTTGATGCATGCTGCTGCTACTACCACTTGTGGAGGCTAACAGAGGGTTTGGTGTGAGTTTTCCAGGGTTATGTTTACTAGCATCCATATATAAGGTTTTGTGATGTCATAAAATGCTGTTATGCTCTGAGAAAATAAAATTCTGATGGAGGCTGCAACCAAGCAGTTGATTTGGTGTGGCTCTTTGTTCCTGGTGTTGTACCAGAAATCTTCTGGCTTTGGTGGAATGACTAAGGAATGAAAAAAAACCCACTTTGAAACCCTTGCCACAGTTTTTTAAACGGTCTATGTGAAGGTAGCTATTGTTTATTTTTTTAAATTAGCATAAAAAGAAAGATGATGCCAATATCCACATCTAATTTACATCTTAGACCAAAATGCTATTGGCTCCACAAGGTGTTAGGCTTAGAAAAAAACTGAGATGAGGATGAGGGAGTAGATGTGCTGATCCAGCCAGGGTGTAAAGGAGGCAGGTTTGACTTTTGTGGTGAGATTCACAGAGAGCAGTGAATATAAACCCTGTAGGAAGGATTCAGAAGTGGTTAAGCTCAACAAAAAGATTGGTCTAGAATTTGTTTTACTGTTGCTAATCTCTATTAATAAACAAAATTTCTGAAATGGGTTAAGTTTGATGGGTGATGGGTAGAAGCTGTGATTTTTTTTTTTTTTTTTATGTGTGTGCAGGTGCTACGTCTGTGGCTTGAAAAAGAGGAGGAGGACAGGTGTAACAGGCTCTTTCCCAAGATGTGGCAAGAAAATGCCTTTCCCTGGTCTATGGGCCCCTCGGCGAGGTGTTCCCAGCTCTGTGTCTTCCCAATCCATGCCTGTGGGCACGTCCCAGCAGACGAGGCTGGGCTGCGCTTCCCCGCACGCACGCCTGCGAGAGCAGCGCTCCCAAGGCTCGCAGCAGTGAGCTCAGAAAAGATGTTCAGTGCTAAAATACTATGAGGCTATATAAATACCCAAGGTGGGTTCCACTTCATTTTATCTAAAATAATAGCAAATCCCTTCTTTTATTTATAACCCTTTATATATAGAATGCACATATACATATCCTGGAGTCTAGCGAGGAGGCTGCTTAGAGATTGCTTGCCCTGTGCTGTGAGCAGACTAATAGCCAAACTTTCCTCAGATTTGCGCATTCTTCATTTGGTGATTCTTGCAATGTGTTTTATTTGCTACCAAAATACATACTTAATCTGATGGAAACCTGCATGGCCTTATTTTTTTTTTTTTTCTTCATCTGACTGATTTCCCTCCTTTGGGTTGTTTATCCTTCAAATGTGTATTAAAGGGATGAGTAAAATATTTACTGAGCTGTTAAAGAATGGGCCATAATCGGGGAAAAAGTAAATTCACCATCCTCCTTTGGCAAGTACATTTCAGTATATCTCCTAATAAATCACCTATATGGATTGAAGGTGTGAATAACACCTGCTCACGTACTACAGGATGATAAGAAAGTAATACTGCTAGAAGTGGGGTTTGGAAGAACTGGGCTTTTATTTGTGCAGGTTAGGTTTGCAGGGTGATGCTTTAACAAGGTTTTTTTCTTTCCAGGGGTTTTAGCTTGCAATTATTATATTATTGCACAATTATATATTCTTAATAGATTAGATTATAATAATATTATAATCAACTTGCAATTAGTATATTATTACACCCGGTGTAATAAAGCACCAATGATTGATTGATAGACTGGTTTTAAATCCAAGAGCAAACGAGGCTACCAGACTTTGAGAGAGAAGCAAGTGCCTGAGTTATGTTGGAGGGCAGTTGCTACCCTTTGGGAAGAGAAAGAAAGAAGTAAAAGAAATAAAGCAAGTTCTTCAGAAACATGGCAGGTCGAAATCCATGCCAATGCCATGATACAGAAAATAATTTAGAGGTCTGACTTCACATAGCTTTTGGCCAAAACTTTAAGCTCAGGTGTCTCATGTTTCAAGTGGTAAGATTAGGGTTTTTTTAATTTCAGTGAGAAATTTAATTACATGCTTATGCTGAGCAATTTCTGTTAGGATTAGCAATTTCTGTTCTGCCTGCTCTACAGTCTCTGAATGTGAAGATGATGATTCTCATTTGCAAATAATTTCAGCATTTCTTCCTATCTGCAAGGCTGAGAAGGATGGATCAAAACAAAATGTGCTTTCAAACAGATGCGTGCAAAACAATTGGCTCATAAACAAAATGACTCAGAAAATACAGTTCTTTAAAAAAATTCTTGTTATCTGTACTCCTTGCTAAATGTTTATTAGAAGACGATAATGTAACATTTTAAATGTAAAATCCAATGGTATCTTAAAACACTTGTAGAATACCCCCCAATGCTTTAGTACAATGGTCTGAAACAAAAGATTTTAAAAACATCCTTCGTCATCTTCCAGTAAAATGGTACTTTTTTTTTATTGATTCTTCTGCCTACCAACTAAATTGCCCACAAAGTTGTTATTATTTTAAATAATGAAGGATTAAAATGTTAGAGGAAGAAAAGGCTACATCCACTATTGTTCCTTCCTATGTACCAAGCTTGGTTAAGTAACTTCAGCTTTTTCATTTATTTAATATATCTCGGATTAGTATCTGCTCAAGTCATAACAGTGTACCCCTGCCAACAGGCAAGCTCTGTAGAATTTACTACAGTAAAATGCAGGCATGCTTCACGTAGCCTTAATTTGTTTTGAGATCCCATCTTTTATCTGTGGAAACCTGCTCTCTCAGCAGGATGAACTTCTCTGTGAGAAAGTAAATTGGTTGTAACGTGGCGTGGGTCCCAGCATGCAACGCTTATTACAGCTCTCCCTTCTGATGATTCGCAGGAACGGGTGGAAGAAAGAGTTAAATCAGCCTTTAGCATCTCGCATAATTATTCCTGGCCAATTGTCTCCAACTGGAAACTCACAATTTGTTACCACTTAGTTGGTTTCGCTGAATGAAGAGGATTCATTGCTTTTTGCCGGCGTTCAGATCTTTTGTTCACAGTTTCAAGAAAATTGCAATCTCTTTTTCTTGCTACTGTTCCAGCTTTAGCCATGCTTGGTTAAGTCAATGCTCAGGTTTCTCTGGATTCACATGTGCTAATCTGGTAGTGTGCAGGGATTTTTTTCTTTTTACTGTTTTTTCTTGAGTGTTTTAGTTCCCAAACAGACACTAGCAGAGTATTTATTTTTACAATCTCAACATTGTTATGGTGACTCCACATTCTAAAAGTTCCCTGTCTTTATGGGCTGGCCATTTATCTGAATCATATGTTAATGTTTTCTGAGCTTCACAAGAGGCTAAATAAATAACAAATAAACCATTGGTATAGGCATAGGGTAATAAAATTGATGGGGCGACGTTATATGAATCGGCATCCCTGTGCTTGTTTATAGGTCGGTTAACTTTTTTGAGTGGTGTCAGTAGCTCCTATGGGATAAGCACAGCTTGTGTCTTCATGGGAAAGATCCCAGAAAGTTTAGTAACTGAAGGGTTATTTTTTAATAAAAAGTGAAGGAGTTGTAGTATGCTGATTCTGATTACACAACTGTGACAGATGGTAATTCTTCTCTTCAAATGTGACTTAGAGAAATTAACTTCAAGGTGATTTAAGAACTCTAAGAATTGTCGAAGCCAACTTAAAGACAAAACAAAAAGCAGAGCAGAACGCCTTGAAGTTTGCTTTGTTTGCACTTGCAGAGGCATCTCTGAAGATGGGACCCGCTTCGTTCCCAGGTAGTCACAGGGACCTTTCCACTCAAGTGTGGTTTCCAGGGTCTCTTTTAGTGTGCTGTAGTATCAGCCCAGGAAATTTGTCTAGGGTTGCAACCCTCTTTTGACCTAAAGAATAGTAATTTATTATTATCTCAGGAAATCATGCTACTCAAGATAAATGTTTTGGGGCCAGGGGAGTGAATTATTACATGTCTTCTAGGAGATTCGTTAGCTGAGTTCTGCAAAACTTGTGCCGTATGTCTTTTGAAAGCCTATTTGTGGGGCTCGGATCAATACAGGAGGGCTGAGACCTTCCCATTGTAATTCTCGAAGCATCGATTTGTATTTGAGATTTAAAGGGATCTCAATTTACCAAGGCAAAACCAGCTGTGTTCATCTGGTTTCATATTAACAATCTATGAATAGCGATAGATTCTTCTTCATCAAATTGAATCATCATAAAGTACAAGTACATTATCTCAAAACTGGACTCAATGTCACTCTATAGATATCTGAATCTTACTGCACAGCCCAATTAGATTGCTTAAAACAGGGCATGAAATCTCAAACTGAGCAAAGCTTGCATTTCTTTTTATGATAGGTATATGCCTGTGTGATTTACACTTGAAATCACATCGTAAACCTTTAAGGGTTTTTTGCTAATCATGCTTCTAGAAATAGCATACAAAGACAAATAATGGGCTTCATAATCCTGATTTTTAAAATCATGAGAAAGCAACTTGTAAGAGGTGTGGGAGTTACCTGAACCTACTTGGTAGGACAGCACCTTGCCGATTGTCCCTAACAGATCAAATACATGGTCGTACCTGGGCAGGAGCACTGCTTGTGGCAATACCGAGCCTTGACATTAAGTTTTGTATGAGGGGATGCATCCTGGTGGGAGCAGAGCAATGCATCCCTGTGCTGGAGCAGAAAGAGTTTGAATTCTTGCACGTACTCCTATCCCCATCATTTAGTTGATACCCACATGAAGAAGAAAGTGGGCCAACTGCCACAGTGTGATGTTCAAAATTTTAAAGGTTTCCCAGCTTTCCGGGGAGGCTCTTTTCAGCTATTACTCTTTATGTAGCTGAGCTATCCTAGTACAAACATAAATCTCTTTATTTATAAAACATAGTGTTTCAGCTATTTTGTGTTATCTTGGTGTCAGTGGTTTCAATGTGATCTCTTTAAATTGCTTTTGTCAGCCGTGGAGTAACTGTGAGTTGGAAATACATATACATTTATGTGTGTACCTTGATATTTTGCACTACACGTGCGTACATGCACATATATATTTATACCATATACTGTTTTCAGTTAAGTTTTAGTCCAATTCTTGCACCGATTGTATCTATTAGAAACTTATGCACTATGCAAAATTATCCATGGCACAGGATTGCTTTTAAAGGGTAATTTTTGGCCTCATTGCTAGCTATGGAGTTTGAAGCACAGGTTACTTTGCTTGGACACAAATTATGTGTTCCTTTTGCCTTTCTGGTTGGATGAGTTTATTCCTCTAGAGAGGTTTCTAGGGTGCACGTTCACAGGTATTAGTTGAAAATATTAATTCTCTGCAGGCATTCTCTAATATGCACATACACTGCTGGTTGTTTAAACAATCCTGTCACTAAAGGCAGTCTTATGGGAAAGGAAGTTCTTTTTGTTTTCTGATAGTAACTTTTTTTCTTGTAAGACTCGTGCATGCGCAGTCTTCCAGAGTAATCCCAAACTGCCTTTTTTTGGACATACTTGCCCCTGATGCCCAAGGGTTAGATGCGAGAGCTGTGACCCTTCTGATACTGCATTCATAAAAAAGGTTTGAGAGTTTGAACAAATTGAAGCAACTTTGTTAAAAATGTGAAGAAATATTCCCAGGTTGTTGGCAGGTGTTGTTTAAGGCTGCTGTTCGTTAGCAGTAATGCTTTGTGTTTTGGATAGTCCCTGGTACCCAGCCATCTGGGAGTCCCTGGCAGATACTGATTCAACCTCCTTGTCTCTCAAGGTCAAAGGTAAGCATTATTGTGATTAATATTAAAATGGGCAAGTCAAGTCATGGCACGTGCAGGTGTTGTGTCCAGCACTGCGTAAAGCTGAGGTGTGGCATACACCCCGAGCTGGCAAATAAGTGCTGGATCACCGATGCATCCTCTCCCTGCTGCACCCATACGAGTGGGTTTGCAGAATCTCCTGCTCTGCAGGTGCTGATGGAGATGGGACACGGACCCCCAAGCACCCATCCTCATCCTGGTGCTCTGGGCGCTGGCATCACCCATCCTGTTCCTCTAGCTTCTACCTTCTTCCTCCACCTATCTGCAAGGGCTGTCCTGCAGCAAGGAAGCCCGGTCCTGGAGTTGGGAGCATCCTCTCTTTGTCCAGCCATGGGCAAACAACATGCTCCATCAGACTTGAAGAAGCATGCTCTGATCGACTGCGTGGTTCACGGTGGCATCCTGTAACCTAGTAACAGCAAAGCTGGGTGCCTTTCATTATTTTTAATGCTTGCAGAATGATTTATTAATATGTATTTTATATATGTATTCTAACATCTCGTGTGCACCACAGAAGAGTATTACAACTGTTATCAGGCAAATCAAACAGCCAGTGCTGAGCGCATTTAAAGTAGTACAGAACAATGTAATGGTTGCATTAATGGCAAGCAATAGCATTTGTAGTCTGAGATTTAAATATATGATGATTTCCATGAAATTATTGTGTTCTGCATTTTGAGGGCTTTAGGAAGAAATTACAGGCTTAAATTAACACTTAGTCATTACTCTTCTATCGTGCTTTTTTTACTTCACGAGGATTAGTGAGATGGTGATCATATATCCGTGTTCATGTGTGCCAATTCAACATTATCGGTATTTACTCCGATCACCCTGCTGGAGAAAATACTTTATCACAAAATGGTCTTAAGTGGGAAGATTTTGCAACAAAGCCCAGTAGTGCTAATCTGATGAGATGATGTGATGTGTTAATACGTTCAATAATCAATATTTAATAAGAATTATGGAAACAGCTCTTCTTCATTAAGGCTATTTAGTGATTGTGTTTGATTTTGATAACTGTTTGCTAAGCGAGTTGGTTTATTTGTTTTCTCTTTTGCACTGAGTTCAGTTTCCAGGGGAGAGGAGAGTGAAGGCCCCCCCGCCCCAAACCTTGAATTTTGATGGAATGTTCCTCAAATTAAACCAGTAGTCTTCTCTCTGCACTGCATTAGCTCTGATAGGTTTATATAGCTCTTAAAATCTTTTCTTTCCTTTTTTTTGTACTTTTTTATTTGCTGTAGAGAAAAGATGTTTTAAGTCATGTTTCCCACCTTTAGAGTGGCATTTATTGGTGGTGAGTGACTGAAAGAGACGGCTGTTTAACAAAGTTCAGCTTTATTTGTCTTCTACCTGCAAAGCACCTGATAAGTGCTACTGAGAGATGGAAAAGTTCATTCTCTCTAGCAAGGTTACTCTTCTTGATGAGCATTAAAAGATAGCTTTAAGCCATTCACAATTATGACCTTGACTAGGAAAATGTAAGTTAATAAGGCTTCAACAAATTATGGTCTTTTTGGTCGATTTGCCTAGTGAACTGTTAATTGTAAAACTGAAAGACATTATGTTCAGCTTTCTCTATCACATCTTTTGTGTTTTAACAGTGACACTTCATTGAGTGCAATTAACAAAGCCTAGGAGATTTATTAACACACTTCTTCATGGCCAATGATCCATTCCACTTAAGACATAACACTGTAAAATGCACATTATCTCCTTTTGGCACTTACAATAATGCTTCATGAACTAGGAAGGCATATGTTAAAGCAGATAAAATAGCATTATTAGCTGACAAATCTTACAATTTATTAGACAGTTAATTTATCAGCTTAAAAGACACTTAAAACAGCTGTGCATTTAATGTCTTTTTAATGTATCCAGTAAAACTTGCATAATTGCCTGTAGTGCAATTTATTTTTAGCTATGTTGCAAAATGTCTGCATTTACTGTTTACATCTTCTTTAATTTTTCCTGCAAGGCTCATCACATCTAGGCACAAGCCCTAACAATGAGGGCAGATAATCAGATAAAAAGACTTCTTGTACAAATGGCTGCCCATGAATGAACTATTCAAAAGTACATGCTGAGCTGGACCAAAGAGTTTTTGCATTTTATCTCCACCCCAAGGGCAAGAGGGAGAAAAAAAACCAGGGGTGCCTGGTAGGCAGCGCGGTCATGGACTGCCAAGCACGGCACATCAGAGACTGAGGATGTCTGCCTTTACTGGCATTAGCATTTGGAGCCCATTCGGAGCCACATGTCTGGGGTGTAAACTAACAAGGCTCCAAGACTGCATTAGCAGAGGTGTTTCATTTTATAATTAAGGTAACTGCTCCCTGCAGATCAATTGTAGCAGACCTAAGTACTCTCTGTGAAGAAAGTGTTGGAGAGGATACACATTTAATGACTCCGATGCATAAATTGGCTGTGTTTGTTTATTGCTCTCTAATTTAATGGAACCTTTTGTTAAATCCTTCTGGCTTTTTTTTTTTTTAAGATACTGCTAGTAATGATTTCTGTGGGAACAAAGGGTGTTGCTTATTAAAATAAAAAGTCAAACATTGCTGTTTCCATTAATTAAAAGTCAGATTAGCTTAATCTTTTTATAAATATTGGATATAATCTATTTACAGAGTGAAATCAGATCTGCAGATGCTGGTATGTGGAGTAGAAGTGTGGAAGTGCAGTGCTTCTCGCTTTGCAGAAATCAAGTAGGGGTGGGAGCAGGTTAGATCTGTGCCTGCAGCTGGGCTCCTGAAACAAAGCAGGAGGCTTACAAAACGTGAGGAGTACAGGGATATAGGTAACTTCTCTGCAGTAATAGGTGACTCCTGTGAAAGGGAAAAAAGCCTTTTCTGGAGAGTTTCCAGATTCAGGAATCTCAAAGTAGCTAGGTCTCCAAGTGCCCAGAGACTGAAAAATGCAAAGAATCCATCAATGTGGGCTATGCACCCCAAAAAAGTAAATAAAAGGAACAAAACACTGTTTTGGGAAGGGGTGAAAGAAAAGAGGTAGGATTTTCATCACGCAGGGCAGTCTTAATGATATGAGAATCAGTGAACCCAAGGCTCAGTCCTCCTCAAATCCTTTCATCGTGTCAGGATGCCCTCTGTTTTTCCTTCTAAATGTAGTTATCCATTGAGAATTACTGCATTCGATACAAGTTTACAGAAGTGTTGAGTATCTTCGGTGGCAGCATTATAACCCTGGTTAGCCCGTAAATTACTATCAAAAACTTTTCTCATAAATGACTTGCGTAGTAGCCTGACAATATGATAAATTGTCCAAATGAGTGGATGTGAGAAAAATGGATGAATTATTGAAGTCAAGTCTAACAGAGGCGTGTGGATACCTGTATTCATTACAAGAAAATTTTATGTATTACATTTAATTAAACCTAAACATGTAACAGTGCATTATTCATGCAGAGATAGTCATCTAATGAGAGCTGCTTCACTGTTTGATTAGCGCAGCATTGTTGACTATTTTATTGCTGTACAGTAAATTGTTGGAGAGTTGTCTTTTTCCCAATTACAGCTGAATTCTGATGACGTCAGGTTTCTGGTGAGGAGTAACCTGGTTGGCACCTGGTAATTCTGACATTGCAGATCTTTTTATGAGAGACTTTAAAGGCTACCACTGCAGAAATAAGGTGCTCTTAAAATTCTCCCTCATGTCTGTTTTCTAGCAGGACATCATCCTCCGGTTCACGTTCTCCCAATTTGTCATTAAGAATTTAATTTCCATTTATTTAGAGGTAAAATATATTGGGCAGGAAACTATCAGAAATGTCTCTTCTTATTTAGGCTAGCACCAAAGTAGAGCAATGCTGCAGCTGAAGAATAGCTTCAGATTTAAAGTAGTATCTTCTTATGAAGAGTCAAATCTAACCTTTGAAACCCTGCTTAGGCATAATCCACCTTGTTACAGTAATAATTATTTTACGGGCTAGTGAAGTTATCTCATTTTGTGAGCAGCTTAAAAATAAGCTCATCTGTAGCCACAAACACTTGAGAACCTTTTCACATTCCGTGTTAGAAAGCTTTCAGATGTGGAAAGAGGACGATTCATTGCAAAATGATGTGTTGAAAGTACAGTTTTGCTCATCTGGACTGTTTTCTGTTATTTAATAAACAGTAATTTCATAAAAAGATAAAAGTGACTAATTTTTTGTCAAAACTAAGACCCTTTCTCTCCAAACCTGGTGGGTCCTTAGGATGATGGTTTATAAGTAAGTCTGGCTGTGGGGTCTAACTCCCCAGGTCCGTGACACAGAGCATATGGCTTGAGGCGTAACCTCTCCTCAGTGGCTTGTCTCTATCTCACGAACTACAAGCGTGTGTGCGAAAAGCACATGTTGGCTCTGAAGTTTAGACTTTTCTACAGACCTGTGCGGCCCCTGTCATTTGGGAGGTGAAAAGTCAACGTAATTTGTAGAAAGCTCATCTTGACGTGAGAGCGCAGAAAAACTCGATGCGTGCTTCTGACCAGTTGGGCAATTGAAGGAGGTGAGGAGCTGCAGGCAAGGGGCCTTTCCCTTGTTCCGTAATTCCACCAGATTACTCTTCACTGTCTTTCCTACTTGGGACTCTGCAGCATGGAAAGTTGAAGGAAAAAATAATAATAATCTGGAAATAGGTTAATAGCTCCTCCCTGGGGTTATTGGTATATTTAAACACCTAAAACTTTAGTTCCTTTTTACATGGGGCAGTTCACTGCCATAAGCTAATTGCTTAAAGACCTTGTGTCAGAGCCTGAAAATAGTTGGTTTCACTGTCTTCTAATAACATTTTGTTTGAGATTACTTATTAGAAAAATATTGTTTCATTTCAAGGCTATTATGTCACACCTCCCTGCCTTATTAGGTGGGATTTGTCTTCCCTGATGTGTGAAATACCTCTCCCTGACAGTGTTCTCTTAGCCTTAATCTTTATAAAAGTCTATTTTTAAAACCCCACATTTGAGCAGACATTGCTAGTTTTATAAGAAACGGGTTTGGTGTTGTAGGGAATGGTCTGAGGGAAGCAGGAGTGTGTGGGAATCCCTGTTGGTGCTGGAGTCTTTTGGGGAAAGGATCGTTGTGGACCGGTGATGCTCTGAGCCCACCGCGTGGGATTCTCCAAAGCGTTAGTTACTCGTATGGCTCTGCTTGTGCTAAAGACCCGAGGAAAGAAAAAGCAGCAGCTCTTCCCATGGGTTTTACAGGGAGCAATTAGAAAACTGTATGTAGTGAGTTCCCCTTACAAAAATCACTCAAAGCACGTTATACAGAAGAGTGTATATCTCGTTCCACCTTCTAAAATAGTAAATAAAGTTCTGTCCTTTTTTCTACTCATTTGTGAATTTAACCTGCCCTCATAGAAGATGAACCTTGTAGTTAAAACTAGAGTTGGATCATGTTGTTTTTCCCCCTGAGCAACAGAAGCCAGATGTTTTCAGTGAAAAGGAAATTAATGGCCTAAATAATGACTATATTGAAGTATTGTATCCAGAGTCCATCTGCTGCTTTAGGCGCTGCTATTAAGGAATCGGGATCAGACCCTCATTTAATTTTTGGAGTATATTTGATATATATTTTGTAAACATGAATAAAAGAAAGATTAGCCTACTCTGTAGGCAGCTGTTAGCTTCCATCTTTAACAGGAGCAAGGAATGACCTAGAGGGCATTGCACCAGCTGGGAATAGCTGGAGAAGCTGTAAGGATCCTAGCCCTGTGCAGCAGCTCCCCAGTGTCCTGACCCATCCCTCCAGCTGACCACAGCAGGTCCCTCACCAGACCATGTCTGCCAGCCTGTGTTCCAGCAGTGTCCGCCCAGGGAACACTGTGAGCCCTCAAACTTTATTTCTAAGAATGTTGGTTTGGTTAGGACCCAACAGGAAGCTGTAATGACCTTTTTTGGAGCATCCTGACAATAATATTTTATATAAAAAGCTGTGTGGGTAGAACCTGGGGAGGGAGAGGCGCTGTAATAGAAAATGACCTCAAAGTCTTAATTTGCTTTCCTGGCAGCTTTTTTGGTTTTTTAAGATTGTTTAAATAATTATTATTATTATACCTGGAAATTTCCACAGAAAGGGAAGACCTTTCCAAAGTTCAAAGATGGTGATGCCTTGGGAAGTAATGGTCTTTCCAGTTGGTCTTGTATTCTGGGGGCTTGAGTGCTTCATTGAAGACTGGTTCTTTCAGATGTACTACATCCATGACTTGATTCAATCGCTTTGTTTTCAAGTCCAGTGAAAATTTACACTTTAAACCTTGGAATTCACCTCTTTACATTTCCTCTCCTGTCCTTGCTTTTACAGTATGCCCAAATCCCTGCCACTGAAATAGGAAGTCCAGTAGAATTCTACCTCTCCCCCACCTTTTTATCCTAATCAGACACGTGACTTGCCTGATCTTAACATCAACTTAAGTAATGACTAGGCTTTGAGGTGATGCAACTGCTTACAAGAGTATGTGGTTTCAAAAGAGAAAAAACAACAGCATCTCTGCTCTTTTTTCATAGTTATGTTACCACTTCACTTTGGAATTAAGTTGCTAGAGGAATAATACAAGTAGTGAGCTGGATTCACTTCTCCAGGGATATGTTCAGCATCACAAGAGTGACAGCATACATAGTTCAAATTAAGAGGATACTGTGTTTTCTGCTCTGAATATCTAAATACAGCTGCATTCCAAAAATGTGGACTTTCTCAGTCAAATTTGGCATGTACAGGCACAAAGGGGGCCCTATACCCATTGGTGTATGGTGATAGCCTAACACTCCCTGAAGGAGTGGGGAGAGTCCTGCTTCTCTGTCAAAGCGGCTGGTTAACTGCCAACGCACGCAGATGCTTTTGTCCTCCAGTGGGTATTAAAGTTAAAAAGTCTTTAGGTTAAAAGACAGCAGAGAGCCTTCTTTAGCAAGGATACCCTTGAGTTGAGGGTACCTTTCCCCCCCTCATCTTGCTCTGATGTGGCTCAAGGTCATTGTCACAAACTTTTCAAGTTCACACCGGAGAGCTTCCTGAGCTGTCCCGGCCCGCCGGATTGTTGTTGTCCTTTCCAGCTGCCATGACACCAGCCCTTCTACCAGCCCACGTGGTTTTGGTGAAGGTGCAGCTTGCTGAATAGCCAGAGGATGGTATGTTTGGAAAAGGCTTTTGTTCAGAATCACTGTCGTCTTTGGTAAGGAAGGGTTTGCTCATCCTTTCTGAATCATCCACCTGCAGAATTTCTATGCCTTTTCTCCCCAGTGAATTACTTCATTTAAGCTTCTTAAAGGAGGTGTCTCTCGTTTCATCCCTTTATGCTGTTTCATTGATGGCCTAATGTTTTACCATGGTAAACAGTATCAAAGTATGGGAAAAAATATGTTGAAGGGTGAGGTTTGGACCAAGAAAAATATCCATACGAGATAAAATCTCCTGAGAAAAATACTAATTTGAAAATGCAGCCTCTGTAGCAGAATATTTTTAGCTTTAGTTTTTTTGTATAAATTATTTAATCTGTATATACTGAGTTGTAAAGGTACTTATATTTAGAAATATTAAGTTTGCAGCCTGTACTCTGTGGGCTCAGGATTGATACTAACGTGCACACACTATACTAGGGATTTGGGGCCATTTAGTTATGGCTGTCCTCAACTTTCTTTGAGACAACGAGGAAGACTGTTTTGGGAGGTAAATAAAAAACTATAGTTTAGAACTAAAAATATTCCCGATCCAGCTATTTGCATCCAATGACTGATGGATTTACATTTTGCATTCTTTTTCAGCACATGCATATGGCGCAGACAAAATAGCTTGTCACATTCTCTTGTGTCATTAATTTTCCCATCATAATGAAATATCACGTCAAACGTGATGGCAATGGCACAAACTTTTGGATCATCCAGCCCTATACTACTAGAGTCCTAAATATCTATATAATGACTTAAAAGCCCTTCCAGGTTGCAGTACTGCAACTATAAGTATAGGTCAGACCAGTCAGAAGTTCAACTTTCTGCCATTCTGCAGCAAACCTAGAAATGGGCCTTTATTTGCTGAAAGTCTGTGATACCTTCACACAGATGCAATATTAAAGGAACAGCAGGATCAAGGATAAAAATAATTTTTTGTTCATTTTAATCCTGTGAGTTAAAGATTGCTGCTTATAGAGATCGGCAAAAATAAATACTTCTGGTGGGCTGGGAGAGAAATCTGTAAAGCACACGCAGGTATAAATGTAAATTGAGAATTTTAATGTATATACTGTTTGTTTACATTTTGAAAACAACAGGGGGTCTGCCTGGGTAAGGAACTGGGTGCTCTAGAGAGTAGGAAAAGATGTACAGTAATTCTTCAAAGTTTTGGTAGTTTGAAAGTCACAGGAAGGGAAGAGGTCTGCCTCCTACAGAGAGAAAATATTTTCTTGCCCCAGGTCAGTGATCTTCAAATGAGGAAAAAAAAAAAAAACAAAACCCAATAAAAAACCAAACCAGCCCAAAACTTTAAGTAGGTTTAGAGATATTAGAGTGTAACATCTCCTAAGAAATCGCTTCAGAGAATTGGCCCAGTGGTCTGAGTCAACAATGTGCTTTTACACAGCTGCGGACATGGTGATGATGCTGGAAGAGCCTGTTTGGACTGCTGAATAAGCCTGCAGTCATGGAAATATTAATCTATAGACTTGTAATTGTGGAAACATTGCAAATCTGCAGAATACAGTCATGAAATGAAGGTGATACAATGACATAAGCCAGTGGTGTATTGTAAAAAGCGGGAATTTAAGCTGGGTAATTTAAGCTCTCGTTCATGCTCTTGTACCTTTCCCCTGACCCCAGTTTTGTTCAATTGGTACTAGTGTGTCAGCCCGGATTTTCAGTCCATTTAATCATCTGCCTCTACCTTTCCCCTTGTTTGTTTCTATCTCCACGCTAAAAAGACTGCTTCTAACGTGTTATTGAATAAGGCAGTGCTCTGTATGCTGCAGAGCACTTTCCCTTAGTGGTGATAAAATGGTGATAAAAACGAAAAGTGACACTTCAAACACAAGCCTGCTTTTTGAGCTGCACTGCATATTGCTTTTTCTCTCGCAAACACAACTCTTTATTTTTTCCTCTCAACAACAGATCATTTTGAAAGAGAATAAGGATGCACATATGGTACGGCAAGTCTTCCCAATATCTAGCTGTATGAGCTACAAAAATGATGTGACCCATCAATGTATTTGAGCTTACGGTACTGCAGATGCTACTAATAATTGGAGTATTTTCTCTGCTAGAACGGTTGCCACCTCTGCTGTTTCTGTGGGTTGGACTCACCAGTATCCTGCAGCTACTTTTGTGGGGATGCAGAGCAATGCTAAACTTGTTTGGACTTACCTTTTTATTGGGTTTGCAGCAGCTTTGCATCACCAGAAGAGCTTGGTTTCAGGTGCGTCTGCCCCCCCACCTCCCCTCCCACCCTCTCTCTGATGGCCTACACCAGAACAAGTTGCTACATTAATTATTCTCTCCTTTTAATTAATTAAAGAGGCTCAGGATGTGGATCTGCTGAAGTCTGGCCGTGGGGATGGTTGGGAGGAAAAAATACAGGCTGAGAGAAAGCTCCCTTGGGAGGCTCAGCAGAGCTGCCCTGCTGTAATGTCGCTGAAACGCCGCTGAAACCGGCACCGTGCCGGCGAGCTGGTGGCTCTTTACACTGCCTTGGCTCCATTTTCTGTACAGAGCTTCTCCAAAGCCTGATTTTAACCTCACTCATCTTTTTCCTTCCTTCCCTCTATGTATTAAGCTTTTTGATTGTCTAGTAGATTGTATTTGAAAGAAGAAAACGCTTCTTTGCTTCCCATTCTCTCCCCTCCTAAACCCAGGGATCATAAAGCGATGCTGGGAGGTGATGGAAAAAGCACTGTCCCCTGTAATTTATTTTGAAGCTAGTCCTCTTATTAATTTCTGTTTTGCGCTTAAAACGTTTTTCCAAGATGCCTCTACTGCTTTTCTGAAGCCTGGGGGCAGGGCAGGCTCTTGGTGTTGCTGTGGGCTTGGCAGCATCCATTTTTAAACACTGTTCTTTTAAGGATGCTGTGCAGGAATCGGAGCTCTGAAGAGGACCAAAAAATGATGAAAGATTCAGAAACAGTGGGTTGGAGACAGGGCTGAACGAGCTGGGTTTGTTCGGCAGAAAAGTCAATATCTCTTTCTCTCTGTTGGGCTTAGGAAAAGAAGAAATTAGCTTACTTTGCAGCAAAGATTTTGGATAAAAAGGCTAGTTAAACATTAAGACAGCCCTGCTAGGAAGGTTATGGATCCTCTTTTTGGTGCGTTTTTGTGAACAGGCTTGTCAAAGTCCTGCTGGGAATAATGTAGGTGAACTCCGTCCCCCTCGGAGAGCAGGGACATTAACTCAAGTTTCCTACCACCTTTCTCTGCTTCTAATGCCTATGTAAACGCAGGAACATAAAAATATTGCCTTTTTCCACACAGGGCTGTGAAAAAAGTATGTATGATATGGTTAATATTTTATCACTGCCCTGAGCTATAAAAAAATTGGCACTGCTTCCAAAGTTGTTGCAGAAAGGATGGATAATTTATAAGAAAAATATGGGGACGATCCTATCTCCTGTTTTTAAAACCTGGCAGTTTGAAATTATGACACATGGATAAAAAGGGCCCATTTTTATTTATGGGGTGGTAAAGTTGTTGAGTACACATGTACAGTTGTCACAATAACCTTGCAGAAAACTTCATTAATGTGCAAATCCAATAGAAGCATCTGAAGATTTTTCTTCTTGTGCATTGGACACTTAATGCAATGGCAGCCTTGGCAAGTAAAAATGCAAATAATTCTTGAGTGCTAAATGGCATTTGTTAAGTATGGTGATTGATACCTAGCTACATGGAGGTCTTATAATAAATGCCCAGATTTTTTTTTTTTTTTAAATTGAACATTGAGAGTGCTGTATTTGCCACGGTTTATTGCAGTTAGCCTCTGTTTCCTCTGGACACCTCCGTACATGTTCCCTCCTCGGCCCTCTGCTACAACAGCCCTTTTTATGCCCACAGCTCACCACACTGTATCTACCTGAATATCCCAGTAGCTTGAGGTGAGAAAAGAGCATGTGATTGGTTTTTTTTAATTTTAGTTATCTTGTAACCTTAATGCAGATTTTAAACTGAATTTTGCATTTCATGATTTGTTCTTCCCCCACACACACACGCACATATTCCCACTCCCCCTCAATGAGGTAATTGCATGACAACTAGATTAATATCTTTTACATACTTATTAAACTCTAAGTGGTCCTGCGCAAACAACTGATATTTAATTACCGTATTATCATCCTACTAAATTTTAATTACTATTCATTTAAAATACCTCATACGTTATCATTCATGTTAATGTGGATTTGTTTCTCTGTAAATCCTAACTTTAAGTCGAACTGACCTGCAAAGTAATTTGGATGTCTCAAGGTAATAGTATGTTTAATGCAGGTCCAAGGCATTGCAATACACTATGGAAAGGGAAAATGCAACCACCAGCCAGTATTGGTCATATTAAAGAGCATATGCTTTTGAACCAGAAAAGGCTGAATGACTTACCTTTCAAATCACCTTGTAAAGCTATTTCAGTTTAAAAGATCTTAAGCCAGGAGAAATTAATATTTAGCAGCTGACAATAAGCTGATTGTTAAGAAGCAGAACAGTTCCAAACTTGGCGAGGAACGTGAAAAAAGACTGAAATCACAATCCTATGGTAAACTTGCCTCTTCCACTGATCGTTGTTTTTACCTCTGACAAGTATCAATTTTCTAGATCTCATCCATGAGTCACTTAATTACTCCTCAGAGAAAGGAAAATACATGATAATTTTTGTAGTGAAAAAACAACCACCTCTGATGGGTAAAATCATCACACCTTGTCAGCTCCTGCAGCAGGAGGCAGAGATCGGGGTCTCATGATCAGGTTCCGTTAGATCTCTTTGGTTTTGTAATTTATTGATCAAGGATATTTAAAATGAAAGGGGATTATTTTCTGTATTTCTATATATAAGATCTGGTGCGGTTGTTGATGACTCTACCGAGGTAGGTCATATTCTCTGAATCAGAGCACTTTGCTCAGCTCCTTCTCACTGTTATGTTCATTGAAATTAAATCTCTTCAGATAGCTCTTCAAATCCATTGTGCTTTTCACAACCAGGTGTGTGAAACTATTAATATCTGTACTCTGGCAGTAAGATTTCCCAAATTTCTGCAGCATCTCTATTTTTTTTCCTCATTTTTTCAGTTTCTATAGATGGTACTTGATCCCATCTATTTCTTTTCATTGTGAAAAACCGAGATTCACTTCGGTTCTTATAAAAATCATAAATTTATAAGGTCTTTTTTTCTACCTAAAACATAGATTACAAGAAGGAAGTTTAGTAACAGCTTGGAAAAAGCTTCTTCCACATGGTTTGCTAATTTGAGGGGATTCAGTGTTGTGGGGGTATTTTTGTTGTTGTTGCTCAGTTATCTTCTAGTAAAGTTCATGTAAAGGATCGCCCTTCTTGTATCAAGATGCTAAAAAGATTGGGGTTTTTTTTTACTGCAACCAGGAGATTTTTCTTAGGCAATTAATTGTATGACTCAGTCCCATAAGCTCCTGTAATGACTTTATTGCCTGTCAGTGATATATAACCTATTGACTTTCCTTTGGTTATAGGACTATTACTTTCCTGATTGATTTAATCATTCCATGCTACCTTTATCTATCTCCTTGCTTTTATGAGACTCTATTGACTAGCCGATCTTTTAAGGACTGATCCAAGGGCAAGTGAAATCAAGGGGAAGACATGGTAGCCCTCAGACCTGTCTCTTGGATCTTGTTCCTGCATGAGGTGGACTTTATTCACAGATCAATTGCCAAATAGACCTCTCGCTATGATAAAATAATAATTATATATGTTTCTATTGGTATACTTATTATAATGGAGAACAGGCAATTTTCCCTATTCACAAAACACCAGAATCGGGTTTCTGTGGGAATTATTGCTTTACTAATTACACTGAGTTTTGCTCATATTTTACTCAGGCGAACAGCCCCATTCCCTTCAGGTGAGTTTATTTGCATGAATTGTGATGTCTCTGGATTGGCGTTTCTATAAATCAGTGAGAAATACTGAGTTGTTTCTAGCCTGTGTATAATGGGCATAATAGAGCCTTAATTTTCTTAGAAATATTTAGTATGCAAACACTTTCACGAGACCAATTTACTTATTGGAATGAAATTTATACAATATATTAGTGGTAGGAACTATTGAACTAAAGCATTTAAACCAGTGCTGGACTTTAGAGGAAATTAATCACGCGACAATGAAGGTATCTGCTGGGCAGAGCCTTGGCGCGCTTGGGAGCCGTGGTGAAATCCAAGCCGCGCTGCCATTGCGTTCATTTGGCCTGAATGACAGAAAAGACAAATTTACTGACCTGGGCTCCGCTGTGCTCAGACCCCACATATTGTAATTTTTATAACACATATTCACTATAGCACTTTAACTAAGAGAGTTTGTGTATTAAATGATGTTAGATTACGATATTTAATGGCTTATAGGATATAGCTAGTACCCGGGAGGCTAATTTGTTTGCATTAGTTGGACGGGTCAACTGCTTCAAACATGCAGATTATAGAACTACTGGTAGATTGCATTACACAATTTAAATAAATAGTAGCAATTTGTCAATGTCATCTTAGCTTCAACATTTTCCTTTTAAACCCCAGGAAATAGTAGTTCCAATTAAATTGACCTTTTCTCTTCTGCATCTTCGTGTTATTAGTAGATAATGCTCAGTCTTTTAGCAAGTGGAGAAAAAAAAAGGAAATGAAAATACTTCCAAAGCAATGATGCACTTGTAGTAAACTTTCCAGACAAAAATTACCTTTTTTATAAACAAATGAATCAAATTTAGCCACCCAGTAAATTTTACAAGTCAGATATACATGTATATGTCAGTAATAGACTAAGACACATGAATTGCTGTATCTCAATGATTAGGTCTTTGGTTTCAGGGGACAATTGCAGGTTATTGTCACCGAAAGCTTTAAGTTGCACTATTCATTTTTGGAGACAAAGCAGCAAAAAATATATAACGGCTGAACCGTCCATACATGAACAACTCTCAGCAAATCCTAGACATCTGGAATGCTAACTCGCTTTTGGGAGCTGGGTGTAGGTATCTACTTAGTCTCGTAGCATTAAATGAATTGGATCTGAAAACCTGGACCCAGATGTCTTACAGTAAAATAGCAATGGTGAAATACTTACATTGTCATGTAATGTCGAAGAGAGTGGCTACAAGCATCACCCATGCAGTAATGCTGTGCAATGCATGTTTTCCTATGTCCATGCACATAAAAAAGTGGTTTACTTCTTTGATGTCCTCCTGACAAACACCAGCAATAAGCCTGATAGCATCAGAATCGGAATTTGCTCCAATTTTGGTAACGCAGATAGTTCTGAAGACACGGTGGCCTGAGGTTTTGGGGCAAAATCTGGCCAGAGGAAGATATCTAAAGCTTTCTCAGTGCCTTAGGTGAGCTACTGGCACAGGAACTCTAGTACAGCTGTATCCTGGTGGTCTTTAGCTATGAAAAGGAATAGCCCTTTGTAAACTAGAGCATCTCAAAACTTTAGGTTTTGCTGAAAAGGGTTGGATTATTTTTAGCTGTTCAGGCTGAAAAGTGTTTTTGAGCTACTTTTCTTGCATGAGCGGTTTGTAACTGAAGCAAGAACAACTGAAATGGGGGGGGGGGGA